>JALPQI010002945.1:0-114722 GCA_025490895.1 Thaumatotibia leucotreta | reverse complement strand
CGTCTAAGCGTAAACAGTTAAAATCCACGCCGCGATCGTCGCGCACGCGCCGGCCCAACCGACGCGCGAACGTGATTCCATTTGAATTTCGAACTATCCCTTATTTAAACTTCGAACAGTTTTTTTTATTTGAGTGAAATATTAAGTGCCAGTGTTGTGGTTTGTGTTTTTGAATTATGTTACGGTTTGCGGTGCAGATCGGCGTTGACAACAACTGTCAAGTTGTCGTTTGACAAGCTCTAGTTTCTTGACAGGCTACCGTAACAATGTCTGAGTGACATGTCTATGCTCTAGGGAACGGTTATTCGTTGTGACACAGTGATTAATTTTATGCGTTACTTGCCTAATTGATTAGGTAACGGACGTGTTGGAAGATTAAAACTGGTACCGATCATGTTGTACTTGTTTTGTAAAATCGTTTCGATTTTGTAATATAAAAATTCGCAAAACTGTCAGTCGTAAAATGCCAATTTGCTCAGAAACATCAACATCTTTGTTGTGTAAACATTCCTCAATTACCATACCATACCAGGTTACATTTCAAAGTTGCGTCTGTGCCTCCTATAAGAGACCCAAATTGATTAGGAAACAGAAATATGTATAGGATTTTTTGCTATGTTGTTCTTTAGTGAAAAGCGACCAGACACAAGACCACACTTATACTCCCGGCTCAGTACATCATTTATCATTGATAAATAGATTTTTCCACTGGAGCTAATTTACACTGTGATTTACTTATACATAATACAAATCCCTTTTAGCTGATTTGATCACGTATACATTCGTCGTTAAAAAAAGATTTCGTTTAGATACTAGTCAGTGATTTTCAAATGATTATACTTGTTTAACCCAGCATTTAAAAGTGTCTAAACTTCAAAATAAATTATTACCATCACATGCAACATCAACATAGGTACAGTCAGCTGCAGAGAAAAGTAGACCCCTTTGCATACAAATTTTTATGCAAGGGGTGTCTACTTTTCTCTGCAGCTGACTGTACATTCTCGTCTCCCTAAAACAAACAACCGGCATACTTTTAGTCCTCCAAGCCGTTATAGCCTTCAACAAACAAAAACGAACCGGCTAATCCCTCATCAACTTAACACGTCTTATAGCTAGCAGTTATACCTACCTAGCTAACTACCTACTGTCATACACATAACTACGCAAACAATTGTGATAGACACAGTCGTCATCAGATATATCAAAGCGTCCGGAGAGTTCAAAAATATGTACGCCTTTATTGCTATAACGATAGAGGCGTGTTCAGATATTTTTGAGCGCTCCGGACGCTACGATATATTTCATGGCGACTATACGTACAGTCAATAGTTGACGGGACGGCAAGTTCTCGTTTCTGCATACACTAAAATAAATAAATAAATAGCTTGGGACAGTCAAGTGCAAAAAGAAGTATCGAAAGAATCCGCTCATAAATATGTTACGACGTTCTTATTACACAGAATTAGAGTGCACTGGGACATATTATTTTTGAACTGTTTTGTGTACACCTTATTTTGTCTTTGACTGGACATCTTACACAAATCAATCTAGTGCCACGGTAAGCTCAATTAAGGCTTGTGATGTGGGTACTAGGCGACGATATACATATATATATATAATATAGATACTTAAATATGTAGACAGCCATGACCAAAGAACAAATATTTGTGATAAATAAATACACAAATAATGCCCTCGCCGGGATTCGAACCCGGAACCTCCAGCTTCGTAGGCAGGGTCACTGTCGCTGTCTGTCCGTCCATATGTAGGTATGCTTAAATCCTTAAAACTACGCAACTGATTTGAGGCAGTTTTTTAAATAGATTATTGATAGTGAGAGTGATTTAAGACAACTTTTTTTTATCAGTATTGTACCCATGCAAAGCCGGGGCGGGTAACTAACTAAATAAATTTCGTCTCTCAGGCACTGGTCTCACCGCGAGCTACTAACTAAGCTACCTATGAACAATCATAAGAACGCATGGCGAGTATCGCCGTGTCTCCATTATTTACACGGGAGTGCGTATCTTTTGATAGTTAATAGGTTATTCGCTCCCGGTGAGACCGGTGCCTCAGTTCCGATTCAGCACTAGACATAATATATCACATACATATGACATTGCTAAGAGTACTAATAGTTTTTATTGTGAGTTTAGGTTGTCAAGAAGTTATAAAGAAATGTAGGTACTAAGTAGGTACTAAGGCGAAGGTATCCCTATAAGGGATCTATTCCAGCTATCCAAGTTAGATAGACAAACCCACATATGTAATACACAATAATTAAAATACACTACTTATCTCTAATTTATTACATACTATTTTTCGGAATGCAAAGAACAGTTTACATCGCAACCTAATGAAGTTCGCGTCATGTATTTATATTAACTCGCAAAAAAAGCAATTAAACCAACGATACCGTCTCTGGCACGTCAAGAACGTAACTGTGCTCCTATAAAAGGCACAGGATTTACTGGCCTGAGTGGCTCGTGCGGCCTATTTTAGTGCTCGAGCCAAATGGGACGGGGATTGAACCTAATTTGATTGGCTGTAGAGATTTATGTCTCTTTGCTAATGATAGTTGGAGGCTTTCGTAAATGGACCGTGGATTTCCATCTTTTCCAGATTAGTATTTTTTTTACATCTAAGCTTAAGAAATGACGCAAAGTAACCACTGGCATTTTAATTCGAACTGTCATCTCATGAACTTTAAACGTTTAGGGAAAACTAGATTGCCAGATTTAAAGAAATCACGAATGATGAGGCCTAACGGAGCCGACAAGTTTTTTCAGACAAGGATTCCTTGAAAAAAGTTTGATAAAAAAAAAGAAATCATGGCAGCTATAGCTACTAAACATGTGTTCTTGTAGACAATACTGTGACCACATTTTTATGATATTCCTGATATTTCCTGGGATGCGATTCAAGATCTCTAGTTTGAAGTCTTTGCAAGTCGCACGCTTTACCGCCTAGCTACCGGTGTTCGCCTTGTAAATACGATTCCTGTTAAGGCCTACAAGTAAATTGCCAGACTATTTAATTATTTATCTACTCACGTACGTTAATCGATGATCAGATCATACAGATAAACGCCGTTTCCCATGGTACCTTTGGTTAGCTGTCAATAAGGTGATATTGCCTTGATGTTGGAGTTACAAATCAACTTTATAAACTGCCGACAATGACATCTCTCGAAGAAAAACAGTAAACTAGATCCACGAAGGCTAATGATTGGAAATAAATAATTAGTGCACAGCTATTATGGTCACCTTAAGACAACATGTGGTCAACCGTGATGACATGATAGACCGATTAAGTCATTTTTATCTTGTGATCTTGTTATTTTTCTTAAACCGGCTTGAGTTTAATGAAACATGGCATCATTAAAAAACAGGAGTTTATCAGATCAAAGTCCATTATGGCTTGCAATATTTAAAATTATTATCAATTTATCTTTATCGGAAATGTCATACGCTCACTCACATTATTTGAATGAATTGAACGCAAAAATACAAAAAAAATGTTGTTAATCTAACACTCGTATACATAATATACATATACGTAGGTACTTATAACTGTAAATACCACTGAAATATGTAATAAAAAATATTTTTTGTGATGTCATCGTATAACATTTTAGTAGCCGCAGAGTATCCTGAGCTGAAATTGCTATTCTGTATTACGGTTTCCCGAAGAAAAGTTACAAATTTGTAGACACCACCTACGTTAGTCGTTGCGACTAAGATTAAGATAATAATGATAATATGTCTACTTTGGTACTAGTACTAGGGTTGTCAGACGTACTGTAATATAAAGTATCTATTGTACTGTATTTCACCTCCGTGTTATTTACGATTTACGAGACCCATAAATTACGCTAAAATACCTACTTTATTTTGAACTTAAAAAACTTAACTTAAAAAGTCAAGACTAGAATCTCGTATTACCCTCCAGATACTGTATTTTCTCTGTGTGTACTTTATTTTTTCATCCTTTAAACCGACATACGAGTATACTTATATTGTATATCTAAAAACAAAATCTGGCAACCATAACTAGTACCTAATGTTTACAATTTAGGTATTCTGCTTCTTAAAAGGTTGTGCAGGTTAAACTTATTGACACGTAATCGAGTTCAAGCATTCTGTCGTGTGCATTCAGTAAGTAGGTGCGCTGAGTGTTTGCTTAAAAATTTCCCTACTCTCTAGCGACGCCCACGAGCACCCAATACTACGAATGTCACTTGATTCTTGAACTATGACTTCCTACGGATATAAGTATATTCAGGGACAAATTAAAACGGAAATGTCGAACTTTTATAGACTTATTAGTATTCATATTGAGCCTTTTTAACAGACTTCAAAAGGAGCTCTCAATTAGATTTTTTTTTTGTATGTGTTGGACTCGATATCTCCTAGAATCGTCAAACGATTTGAAAAAAAATATATATCGAAAAGGTATAACCCCTAGATGGTCCCTTCGGCACCAAGTCGGAATCTGATGATGGGATCTTGGAGAAATAGGTTGAAGTCGGTTTTATATGAACCGCTACCAATATATGATACTAAATAGCAAAAACAATTTTGGTGGGGCCCTGAATGCGTTCATAATGCATTTTTTTTTTCGCTTTTCACCGCACTGGTCTAATCCCAAAGTCATCAACTTCTTCAAACACTAAAACAAAGTAGATATTACTGGATATAAATGTGCGTTTGACATTTCTGCCTTATACAGCTAAGTTGACGAATTACTCTTTGTTCCTGTAGAACAAGGCTTGTTTCTGGGCTAATGATAAAACAACAGCAATTGATATGTTGGTACAGTCGACTCAAGTGATTAACTGCACCTGCCTCGAGCTTGTCCCTAATGTTGTTCCGCCAGATATTTCTGTGCCATTCTCTGGATTCTACATAATTAATTATACCTACAATACCTACATTAGGAATGCGTTTGATTTCATAGCTGAAGTGTACTCATATCTCATTACTTTGTTCTTCCAAATCGTGATATAGACTTCTGTAATTGATACTTTAAATGTCAAATAAATTAGTTAGGTAGGTACAGTTTCGTGAGATTTTTCTCTGATGTATTCTGAAGCGTGACACGCTGGTAGTAAAAATATGATTTTATTAAATTTTGAATAGGTACCTATTTCTAAATTGTAGTTCATCGAGAGCGAATGTATTTTTTTTAAACTGTGTCTGTAACTTAAATACGGTTCTGCGATATATGTAAGTTTTCTTTTTTATAAGTAGTTACTAACTAGTTACCAAACTGATCGCACGCGAATATGTATGCAGTTACTATAAAACCAAGTGAATCACAGAATCATACCACTATATGTATTTACAATGCATGTGCTCAGAAAGTACGCTTTTACTTGTGCAGGAATGAATAGTTCTTTTCTGCACTGTTTAGTGTCTAGTTGGTACTGCCGAAATTGCATTTTATAATTAAATGCTACAAAATCATGTGATCGATTTTTCACCACTTCTACTGCACCGATTTCAATGAAATGGAATTCGTACCAAGTCCCCGTGACAATGCAATATTTTCATTCCTCTAACCTCAAACTCTGACGATGCAGGTGTACTGCTTACCTTAACCAAGAGTTTTCGACACTTGCAAAGGAAAGTACGAGTATTTCCCTCGCATAATTTTACAAGCTTCAGAATTTCCTTCATGCGTCACTCTCGCTGTCAACAGTAGTACAATTAAAACTTCACGCTAATTTCGGCATAACATTAGAGAAGCCATGTTGCAAAACGCGTGTTGTCCCATTGTGTAGCAGGCGACTGTGAAATTCGAGTATTGCGGGCGTGGGCGGCGCGGGGGCTTTGTTTTCTCCCATGTTAATTTATGATAACTCAATTTAAATTGCATTTACGTTTTCTAAACGCAGATAGTGCGATTCGAGACAAGGATTTACTGTTGGCAATTTTACTGGGTGATTTCGGAGCAGTAGTAGTAGTAAACACTTATTTCTCAAACATGCAATGAAATATTGTCTTTATGTTCCTTAAAATAGACTCGGAAGTATCACTTTTAGGGCGCTGTAATTCACTGGGATGGAAATGGAATTTCATAACACTTTTCAGGCTTTTTTTTATTTCGACAACGTTGTCATTATTTTTGTATTTCTTTGTATGTTTGAGAAAAGCACTATACATGCCTCGGCGTGAAAACGGATTCCCGACCTCGTTACCTATCCGTATATACCAACTTGGCCGGAAATCCCAATTTTCCCGGCCTCTGATGTAATGTACTATTGCACAAATCATAAAAATAAGAAACTAAACATATACAGTGAAATTATACAAAATAAACTTTTGAAAGGAGTAGTGATACCGAATGACGAAACGTGATGAAGATAGTCATGGTGGTCAAATGGGAATTATCATAGATAATATTGAGTGCTCGCGAGCCTAGCTCTGGAACCAGGTACTTTTTTTCGGTTAATCAGTGTGATAATCTGGACTACGACTCCAAAATCGGTCTGAATTACTTCTGGCGTTAACATCGTAGCTCGTTAAATTTTCTTATTGACACTTTTATAATCATCGCCTTTTAGATAAGAGACTGCTTTGTTTTCACAGCTTTTGGGTTTATTTTTCCATACATGTCACGCATCTGTCGGGCGGATCTTTGTCTCTATTTTGGTGCGGAACTCCGTAGGTGCCCAATAAAACGTCAATTTCGATATCCGTTCTTCTGATGTTTATTTTAGATCACTATTAACCTTGATTCGATGCGAAAGTTGCATTTATCTTTATATCTTCACTTGTTTAATTTATTCATTAGCACAGTGTGATTCTCGTTTTGTAATCAAAGTAATTTATGTAATTTGGACATCTCTATTTATCGAAACACATAATCAAATCCGAGTAGCATCTATGATGGCTTTTTAATACCATGTTTTCGTAATAGAGTTGCAGCCTGATTTGAGTAATTGATATTCGTCAAATTCATATACTCAGTTATATTTAATAAACAACTTTTACACTGCAAATTATTATTTTACTTTTTACTTGCTTATTGGGTGAGATATTGCACCTGCTCAGATAACATCAAATGCAAATATCAGTAGATTTACCAGTTCAAGTATCTAAAACTAGTTTCATAATCAATTTGTCATATTATTAGTCTACGTCTCATGTATTAAGAGTCACCTAACCTACCTATATATTTATTCATTGTATTTGTACAGTAAGTAATAAGTATATTCTCATTTATTGAAATAAATATACATAATTCGAATATAATTTTACTGAAAGGTTTCTGATGTTGTAGTGATAATTAATAATTAATAAATTCATTAATAACGTGGGGAAATTTCACACAAGTCGACTTAGGCCCATCGTAAAATCAATTAATTTAGAAAGAATCAATGAAACGGAATGAAATTTTTATAAATGTAGACATGAAACGTCCAAGGAGGTTTAAATAAGTATCTGCTGTTTATTACTAAACATCCAAGTTTGTGTAAACCTTGCATTTTACAATAAAGTTTTACCAATAACAGATTTTCTACGGCACCACACAGTAACAATACATTTGACATTTGCCATACCCCACGGGCGATGTGAAGGATAACGACTCTGAATTACCGATATTACCGACTTGTACCTTGTACATCGATTCGTTGCATTGTCTTACGTATGTCCTCTACTCTTTCAAAAGGACGTATGGCGCTAGAATTGTCACTCATTTTCGTCGTTTTCAAATGATGGAAATACGTGTATGCTAATATGGCAGGTGTTGCAGTGATTAGCATTTAAATGACGGGTGTATAAACTTAAACATAAACAGTACATCATGAGATGTAACGCGATATATTCAGATAATATACCTTATTGCACTGACGACGTAGGTAAGTACTCGAAATCAATGAATTCAACGATCGGAAAAACAAATTGTACAAAACCATTGTAATACGTATACTAATTCATTAGTTGAGAGCTACGCAACGGAAACATCCATTTTCCAAAAATTAAAACCGAGCATTATCTATTGCCCATCCTCGAAAACCCCTAAATCAAAATTCATAGAAATCGTTTATAGGAATGTAAAATAGTCGCTTCCGAGATCCATGAAATGCTGGTTTGAAGTACTTTAAAGATAACTGAAATTATATAAATAAAAAGCACAATAACGCTTACTTATTATAAATAGGCATGTCTACCATTAATTACTGTTTTAAAATAAGTAGCTATCGAAGATTTATTTCAAGTCAATCAAACTGTTCGTAAGAGATAATGATCGCGATCGATGACGATAATGCAATAATATTCTAATGAGAAGGTAAATTTTATTGAAGAACTTCTCACTGCCCACATTAGTAAAGGCAACCGGTGATTAACCCAAAGGGTTAGCTATATTAAAATCAAGTTTCCTTCAAAGGAAACGATTATCTGATATCCTGAAAAGGAACGCGCATTCTAACTATGGCTCCAAAAATCAGAGGCAAAACAACTGCCCTTTAGTATTTAATAAGACTAATGCTTTTTTTACTTTACGACTTCAGAAGTGGGATGTATCAATAATGGCGACGACTGCTAATTTTATATTTCATCTAGTATTTTAACTGAGTTGTGTTTTTTATTTCGTTCGTAACCGCGCGTAACTTAATGGTGCCGGTGGAATAAATAGTGCATATTTTCTATGAATTTTGAGCCCATTGTGGTTTGCGGTTTCTTGGGGAATTAAAATAGTTTAAGTGCCCGATGTTAAGCTCTGAGGCTTGAAGGCTTCTTGGAAGACAAAGTACAACTTATTCACTGTAGTTTTAATACCTAACAAAGTAATTGTAATTCTATTTTTCATGCCTAGACCACTAAATTCTTCTTCGTCTTCGGTGTTTAACGATTTCTCGTCCTCCCGCGTTATTTATTAATAAACTTGATATCTTTAGAGCTTAATAGTGGAAATATAGCTTTATATATCATACTTACGCATAAGTCTTACAAATAAATATGTGCCAAACGCTAACGCATAAATATCTGCCAAAGGCTAACAATTATTATCAGTATTATCACGTCGTCATAGAGGTTCTTTTGTACTCTCTGTAGGATCTTCACGGTGTCGTCTCGGTGTCGTGTCGTGTCGTGCCGATGTAAACCGACCGCAAGCCCACGCTTGTCGTTAACTTAATGCATCCTCACGATAATAAACTATAATATTTCTTCGTTATTGTATTATTTACGATTTTCAACGATAATCAATTCATAGAAGTCGTGATCGCGGTCGGCGCGATCGTGTTGGGCTCAAATTTAATTATTGATTAAACCGATAAAAATTATGATAATGAAGTTGGTTTTATCGGAGTCCCTAATTAATACGTCACTAAATTTTAATGTTAAATGTAATAAAGTTATAAATAAAATCTTTCACCTACTGGGACGTTTACCTACTACTCAATTTCATAAGTAGGTAATTAAGATAATTTTTAAAAGTTTAAAAAATAGAACAGTTTATTCTTATGTGTAAATAACGCAACACAGAATATAATAAAATAAAATGAGCTTTTGCAGTAAACACGCAATGATAGTAACATATATTATTTATTTATTTAAACTTTATTGCACAATACAAATAGGTATTAATGCCTTAAGGCATTCTCTACCAGTCAACCAACGGGCTAAACAGAAAGATCATGTCGGTAATTTAAATTAATTGAAACTTACTAGGTAGTTTCTTGTTTGTAATCATTAAATATGAAATCCTGATTCCTTTCCTTGTATTACGGCTCACACGTCGGTACTGTTTTGTATGTCAAAAAACCCAAATAATAACGAATACCTATCTAATAGCAAACATTAGTATTCAACGACACATACGAAAAATCTGTCTGTGTTGTCGGCCGTTGCATAAATTATACCACCCTGTTTTGTTGCGCCAAGGACGAATTCGAGCGATTTTACGAGATCTTTGACGTCGATCGAAAAATGAACTCAGATTGTATATGACAATTTAGACTGGTATTCTCAGGTTTTAGTTGATATAAATACCAATAAACGGGTTTGCAATTTGGTTGACTTACTAATAAACCTTTAACCTACTCATGGCCAACCGAAAGATGTGGTTAAATCGAATAACAACAGCAATTTTATGGGATAGAAGTAAACGTATTGTGGGCTCAAAAAAACTGATACGCCTTCCGGTATTTGTAACGGAAATGTGTTCATTACATTTTCTGCGTGTCTTACTAAATTCGAGAACCGTAGGTAACTTGCGTACCTAATAAGTTATTAGTTTTAGCAAATAATAATCTGATTGCTTCTGTCAATTACATTTGTATGTGTAATTTGTAATCTACATGACAAAGTACACATACAAATGTAATCGAAACGAGTAATCGTAACTTTCTGCCCAACTCTGCGTTGTAAACAGTTTAAAATGAAAAAAATAGCAGAATGTATTTTTATTGTTGCTTTATACGAAATAAGTCCACGAAAATCTCTATAGGCTTAATCTAACTGTTGAACTTCGGAACAGGATAATGGCATAGGTACAACACTATAAGCTCAAATACAACAACATACAACAATACCTAATTTTACTCCTGTGACCTACCCCATAAAAATTCTGCAATATTTTTTTCCCGTAGGCTATTATACAACTTTGTTAATTTGTACGCTTGTAATTGTGACATGGGTGTTCTTATGTGTCATTTACCTCACACAAAGATGTCAAAATTGGTATTACTTAAGCGTATCGTATTCGTAACAAGATGATAAGATGTCATCGTTTGTTTTACGATAGACATTATGTAACTGAGCAGTATACAGGGTGTTTTTTTTTCGACCGTTCAAATTCTACATAGTGAATGTGTAGGTCATACTCACCAACTTTTACTATGGGGACAACGTCGAAATCGCGAAAAAAAAATCAGCTGTTTCATACAAATTGGCGGCATTACGCCGGCCGAAATGTATGAAACAGCTGATTTTTTTTTCGCGATTTCGACTTTTTCCCCATAGTAAAAGTTGGTCAGTATGACCTACACATTCACTACGTAGAATTTGAACGGTCGAAAAAAAAAACACCCTGTAAATAGAGGGACATGATTGGCCTTGAACATTTGCTATTGCTACCTACTTTCTGGCTCAATATCAAATTCATATAATGTATTACCCAAGAAGTTATATTACATATCATACTTGTCATGTTATACTAAGGTACTTAAGTGTCACTGACCATCCGATAATGCAGTTAATGATGGGCAACAATATCATCATAGTGGGCACATGCTATCACCAATCCGCTTGCCCAGCGTGGCTATTATAGACATTTTCCACCTAACCTAATACGTATATTCGCGTATTTGATAGAAGATGCCTACGTCTGTGTGGACTGAGATGATCAGGCTAATGATGAGAAATACGTTCCTGTCGCTTATTACAAAATTAATTTACATTGGTTACATACGCAAATCTCGCACAAACACACATCCGTTTTGCTACCTAACTACTAGTTAAATTGCGCGCTTTATTTATGTAATATCATTAGCTACCTCGATAACTTAAAAGGCTTTTTACCCGTCGCCTCACAAACGCACTTACGACTATTTATTGGATGCGCGTGGGCAATCGGTTGAAGGGTAAGTAGACGGTCACGCGCGGCCGGACGAGTCGGTTAACTAGATGCTTGCCGAGTTTCCATTGTACACTCCACCTTAACTTATTCGGATCCGAAGGCTACGGAACAATATTTTAGAAGCGGAATCGCGGTCTCAAACTTTTACCACAAAGGGGATCATGCCGCCGCGATATTAACGCAGAGTTAATTTTGTATCCGGCTCGCTCGCACCAATGTGGGGGCAGGAGTGGGATGGATAGAAAGTACCTATAAGTCTGCGTTAAAAACCCGGCGGCAGTGAAAATTAATAATTTCTTGTGTGGTGTATTTCGGCGGCTCATTTTTTATAAAATAAATAAAATCTATTTAAAATCTAATAATTTTATCTATTACTTTATAATAAACCGTTAATATAAGTACTATGTAGTCATAGTCTGGCCATAATACACGTTCACCAGCAGTAACATAGCAATGTATTTGATTTCTTATTGATTTATTTCAAGAGTATAGTACCTATGTATGGGACAATGTAATTAAAGAAATAAAGTCCATCCGATTTCTTTATCTGGCAAAGTTAATTTGCATTTCTTAAAAAAAAACGTGTAAATTAATTGATAAAACTGCGGGGCTACCATGATCTCTTATTGAAATTCATTTTAGGTTCTACTTGTCAGTTTTAGTCAGTTATTTTATGGAACTGACATATCGCGATTCAGTTAGATCCTAAACTGAATCGGATTAGTAGATCGTCGTAGCCCTTTAATTTGACGTATCGGTGACGGTGTAACTGACAATGGACACATCTGTTATGCAACGACAATTTCAATATATCGCACGCGGAGTATCTGTGCCGACGAATTTGCATGAGCGTTGACCAACGCGTACGCAGTGGCCAACAGACAACAGTACGATACATGATAAAGATCATACTTTAATTACCACAAGTTCTCTATGAAAAAGTAGATTTTATATTTGTAATTTAATGATTTACCCTAAGTAAAACGTTGTTGAGGATATCTTCGTCACTTTTTGTCATTCGTTTTCACGATCCTTTCCATTTCAATTGTCATACGCATGGCAAAGTTGGGGAAAAATGTAATCCGATTACTCCTTCCGATTACTTTTGTACGTGCACGTTGTAAATGAGATTACTTCTATAAATTACTTTTTGCCATAGTCTGATGTATTTGGTAAAGATCACAAGAAGTGTAATGACAACGTTACCGTTTGATGTAGTAAACAATTCATTTTTCCCGACGTGATGGATGGAGTGGGTTATTCCCACCTGTTACCACCAACTTGACACCAGTGGTAACAATTGGGAATTTTTTTCCCACCTGTTACCACTGGGAACAACTGGGAATTAAAATTCCCAACTGTTACCACTAAACTAATTGGTGGTAACTACTGGGAATTCTTTTTCCCAGTAGTTACCACTAAGTTAATATTTAGTAGTCCTAGTGCAATAGGATACCTAGTAGCCATAAATGTTGTTATACAATGGTAACAATTTCCAGAGACTATAATTATTATAAAATGTTATACTACAAATAAAGACGAATTACACTGATTTTTTATTCAAAACAAGAATATTTCAAAATTTAATTTTTCGTGTAAGTACCTAAAACCTTGTAGTAGTTATAATAATCTTAAAAAAGGAAGATTCGTAATCAGTTAAAACAACACGATGAAAAATGAAAGTTATCCCTTCTACGAGCCGGTCCCCCGTCATTCCTTTTTACCTGCCCCTGTGATAATCAAGTGAGTAGTTCTTAATATTTTTGGTTCCGATTCAGAGTAGGTAATACTGACAACATAATAAAAAAAAAAGTTTAAAAAATATTTTCAAAATGTATTAATTTTTAGTAAAATTCGATGGTTAATAATATATTTCATAAATAAAGTAATATTCATAAAATTAGCTCCTTATTAATAACTGGCAAAGTATTTTGTGTATATTCTATTAAAAACAAGCACATTACTAGTAAAGTACTTGGTGGTAACAACTGGGATTTATTTTTCCCAGTAGTTACCACTAAAGTGATTGGTGGTAACTATTGGGAATTATTTTTCCCAGTAGTTACCACCAAGTACTCTGGTGGTAACAGGTGGGAAAAAAATTCCCAGTTGTTACCACTGGTGTCAAGTTGGTGGTAACAGGTGGGAATAACCCGATGGAGTGAAAAGAAATGACGCGTCGTAGCACCTACGCTGATGTTTGTGTTTTATATTATTATATACTTGTGAGTTTAACAATATTACGCGGCGATATGATAAGAGTTGTTGTTTTTCTAGGCTAGCGAAATTAATTACTACCATGTACCAAGTTAATTGCCTTATCTCTTATCAGTTCCAAGGTCCTCAATTACAACATTTCGGTGATGCTATTTTTATTTTTCCAAGCCGTCGAGGCGTAAAACCCTATCGTAACGAAATATGCTTAATCACATCACAAGCCTTAATTGAGCTTACCGTGGGACTAGGTCGATTTGTATAAGATGTCCCAGGATATTTATTTATTTTATCCTCACTCGCGTTATACTCCGTTTTTCTAGGCACTGTTCTGAAAATTCAGATTTGATTAAGCTCTGCTTAACTTATAATATTTTCGATATGATTACTAGGTAGTGTTCCAAAATCTGCTTCGCAGCAGTTTTAGAAGTAAAAGATCAGCTGGTGGAATGCTGCACGTCAGAGTCACTTAAAATCAAACCTACTGTAGAATCTGTGTCCTGTGTAGATTCAACACCACCAGAGGCCATATTTACACACGATGTCTCCGTCTATCGTATTTCTCTAAGTGCATTTTGTTGTTGCGTGAATTACCAATTTAGAGATCTTTAATCTCCTAGCTCGTTTATTGAGACTGTTAGTAATTAGGGTCGACTAGGACATATTTAAGGAATTCCCACTAATGTTTAACGGTCTCTAGAAAGTTCTTTGTTTTTACTGGATCGCTAACGACTCCAGTCCAGCCCTAAAGACTATTTTTTCCTTTCAATCGTCCGGGTTAGTTCCGAAATAGCATTGGAAATAGTATACTACTACCATAGTTAGGTATCCCTGGAGCGTTTCGTTTCTAAAGTATACCCAAATATTGAAGGGGCTTAAATGGCAGGGTGATTTAAATTCCCAGTAGCCAACCCAAGACTCTAAAGAGTAATTTTCATGTGAATGCTAAAACCTGAATTAACGTCAGTGACAACAATTTTCAAACCAAAACTTCAAATGATCATGTTGTTCTTTGAAAATATGCAATGACATGGTAATAAACATACACTTTGCTTATTATACAATTTTAGAAGAACCTTTAAAACTTCATACCTAAAGCAAGATTACTATTGCGAGGTAGCAAATTCTCAATTGAAGTATATATTATATACCTACTAATAATCTCAGTTGAATACTCGTAGGTATATAGATCTGCCATTAATATCCCATCACTATAATATGGAGCTGTAAATTGCTGCAACTTAGTAACGAGAGGTGACAGCATAAGGGCCCCATTCCCACGACTAGTGAGAGCAGATAGCGCTGTATGCGTTTGCGCAGCGATAACTGAATTAACATTGTGTAGCGGAGATAACGGCTCTCGTACTAAAAGGACTTACGTGTGGCTCTAATCAATCACACTTACCTTTTTAAATCGTCAAAGGATTCAACTTGAATTTTGGTTTTATAAAATTACCTTTCAACTATAATTTCTTGATTATTTTAGTTTGTTATAAAGTTAGAATAGGAGAAAATAAGCTTCTTGGTAATTTTGTTGAAATTAGGCACCACTTTAAATAAATAAAATAAAATACTATAAATAAAAATAAATATTTGAGCCATTTTGAGCATACACGGTGGAATTTAATCGGTGAACAGGAACCCATTTTTCTAATTCAGTAATCGATGGCGGTCACGTTTATGTAGTACTTAAGTGGAACCAAGTTTTTTTTTTTAGCATAACAAATTTTTATGTTGAAATTAAATTTTAATTAAAATTTATTGTCACCCCCACTAATGGCTTAGTCTGAAAAGTTTAATACCTCTTTTCAAACCATCAGCCATGCATCGCTCTTATTTTACATAGGAATAGAGTCTATCGCAAAAATTAAAGCAGTGAGTGGTTATTGCTCATTTATGTTTTAAGATTCTATGGCTGATAGTTTGAAAAGAGGTATTAAACTTTTCAGACTAAACCATTAGTACAATAAATTTTAATTTCAACATAAAAAAAATTATGCTAAAAAAAAACTTGGTTCCACTTAAGTACTACATAAACGTGACCGCCATCGATTACTGAATTAGAAAAATGGGTTCCTGTTCACCGATTAAATTCCACCGTGTATATGTACCTACATATTATGTGCAAATAGTTAATTGCTCACACAATAAACTGATTTGACAAAGTTTTCAAAAGATATATTAGAACCTAAGTTTCTCATAATCATCATGTCTGCCGAAAGGCGTCCACTGCTGAACATAGGCCTCCCCCAAAGATTGCCACAATAACAGGTCCTGTGCCACCCGCATCCAGCGGACTCCTGCGACTTTCACCAGGTCATCAGTTAAAAAAACCCGCGCTCCCTCAACAAATAATAAATAAACCTTTGTGTGCTACGAATTTTGTTTGAAATGCGTATGGTGCAGGTCATTTGTGGATAAGAACCTTATTCCATTTACGGTTCTATTCGGGGACGGTGAAACAGCCCCTTAGGGAGACTAAGGGACACCTTTACACCTTTGCAGATCCCTGCGTCCTGCAAATCCTTACCTTACCTTCTCCTTACCTTCTCCCTTACCTTTATCATATAACGTGTAACACCTAAATTGCAATAGCTACGAACTCCTTTTTTTGCCGTTGTCACTTTCGATCACCGTGGGCAGAATTAGTCACCTAATCCGACGTGCACAATTACATAATGAATATTTATCGGCTCCGGAACACCTACTGCGGCCGCTTTTGCTTTCATTTCTATTTGTTAGTTTGCGAGCATTGATAAATTGCCGACTTCGATTGGACCCGGTTTATATTAAAACGATATACTTATAATGGTGTATAAATATTTGATTGCATCGTAATATCGCTGTCAGTAATGCCAGAGTGCCTACAACCTACAACCAATACGGGTGAATACACATTTATCAGCATGCGTACGCATTTTGTCTAATGAAATTGGCCGTTTAGTACGAAACGTGTAAGCATGCGTACGCGTGCGGAAAGCTGGACGCGGTCTCATACCAAACTGATATTTTCTCTAGACAAAATGCGTAAGCATGCTGATAAATGTGTCTTCACCTTACATGAAATGCGGGGTAAGCCGAGAAGTCATAAAGTACCTATATTTTGGCCACCTTTTATGTTGCGAATAGTTTCTTTCAATTGTAATAACGACGATTTTTATACAAATTCTACCCAATAAAATACTGCTGGACTTAGGCTTATCCTATTAACTATGCGTATAGACGCATTAGGAGGTAAATGCCCATAATCGCCACGCTGGGCAAGCGGATTGGCGATCGCAGTAATGTGTCTACTATGATGTCAGCCTCCGTAGCCTAGTTGGTAGTGACCCTGCCTACGAAGCTGGAGGTTCCGGGTTCGAATCCCGGCGAGGGCATTCTTTGTGTATTTATTTATCACAAATGTTTGTTCCTTGGTCATGGCTGTCTATGTATTTAAGTATCTATAATGTATCTATCTATTATATATATCGTCGCCTGGTACCCACATCACAAGCCTTAATTGAGCTTACCGTGGGACTAGGTCGATTTGTGTAAGATGTCCCAAGATATTTATTTATTATTTATTATTATTATGACGCTGCTGCCCATCATCAATCTTTTATCAAATAATGGTCAGTGACACTTCAATAGTCGACTCTTACGACACCCGCGGGAGGAGTTGGGGTGGTGACAAATGTATTCTTACTGCCGTCACCACACGGCTGACCTGACCCATAGAACATTTAAAAAAAATCACATAAAAAAAAATCTTATCTTTTACCTAACTGGAAAACGATCCTGAACAATGGAGTACAGCCACAAAAATTACACCTTGTGTTAGGTTAGGTTTATACATTAGGGTGAAAATAAAATTATTCTAATTCCTTAGTTGACTGTTTGCTTTAACATTAAGGCGTGCTCAGATATGTGTAAGGATCATGGCCAATTGGACACTTCGGAATTCCGTATCTAATGGCGATTGTACCTACTTCATATTACGCACGAAATAACGTAGCACTTGCACACGACCGATGTCAGACTATTCGGCTTCAAATTTACTTGACGTTTTTGGGTAGCAGATAAATTCTAGTCTAGCTAAAACCGACCCAAGAGTTATCAGAAGTGTAATGGAGGGCTTATAATTATAATTCTAATCACTCACTCATATAAATATATTTGCCGCCCCTGGCTCGAAAACTGGAACATACGCATTTTCCCTGAGACAAATTCAAGCATCATAAAATTTAGAATAAGAAGAAGTAAACTCACGAAAGCCAAGTAATATTTGTGTCTGAATAAATACCGCCATAGCCATAACATAAATTCCGAGTCAATTCATTTTGGGAGACCCTTACACACAATTAGGTGCGAGAAAACATTCAACACTAATTTCAAAACACATTCTTATTCTAAATCCATTGCGGACAGACTCGTTTCTCACCTGTTCAAACAACTGGCGCAAACGATAATTTATCTTATTTATCCCAAAGCAGTTAATATTATTTCTTAATTAGTATTGGGAAATATCACCGGAATTTCAGATCGCTTCGAAAAGGTGTTGTTACATTTCACAATAAAAAAATATTCTGTAGGTTGACCAGTGCCCTAATTAAGTATATAACTTATATTTTAGAAGCAGATATGTCTTGAAAGATAACCAATATTTCAAATAACTTCTAGAACGTTCTACTGTCCTCCACCTTAAGGTTGGCATGTCGTGTTTAAATAATAAAACCTACCTAATATTAGACGTAACCTTTATTGCTAACTACTTAAAAACCTACAAATTCATATTTGGTGTCAATTGAATATTGTTTATTACTAATCTAGAAGACGAAGCAAGGAAGATAATTGATGATTAAACGAACTTACCTTAAGTGAAGTTCTATCATACCTAATTATTTGACTTGCTTCGTCGAATAACACTAAACGGATACAAAAAAATGGTAATATAAGGTATACTCGTATTCCTAACAAGTTAATACCTCATTACCTCAGTCTGATATACTTGCAAGTTACTTCTATTACTTTAGCACTCTCCTTAGGTGTTCAACACGGTAAGTGTGGTATCACGACAACAGTAAAAAATCTTCAGCGCCACATTACTTCGCCAATCAAAAGCTCGGTTTCTATCGCAAGTAACATAGTCTACAAATACTTACGGGTGGTAGGACAGGCCACTATGGCTTAAAATGGCCCTTGTCTTGTTAAATTGTGTAAGGTGAGGCCAATTTAGTTGGACGTGTCGGACAGAAGTGAGCGCGTGCAGAAACACCACGCGTGGCGTGACCTGAAACATTCTAAGACTTGTCAAGCACGCGCAAGTCGCGGATCAAAATCGTAGGAACAATATCACAACGTTGAAATGTCGCTGGGAAAAAGTTTACGGAAGAATCACGGTATCATTTCTATACGTTTCTATCTATTTAACGATCGTGATTTTTGCCGGTGTAGTGTAATAGATATGTAGTGTGTTTTTTCAACTGTACATAATTAGTTAAAACAACACTTGCGGTCACGGAATACGGGTCGGGTGTAGAGGTGTGCGCCGGCATAGAAATCGCCGGCGGCGGCGCGCCGCAAAATTTTGCCGGCGTGGCGGCGCCACGCCGGCGTCAAGGTCGAATTATTACCCTGTACGTTCATACATATAAGGATGAGAAGGTATTCAAAACTTAGATATTGTTTAGGACAAGTTTATTATTAAAAAAATAAACATGAAACAAAGTTATAGATTGCATTTTATGCGGAAATTGTCATAATTATTATCGTGTACGAAAAATATTTTATTAACTCGCACAGCGGCCCTACCGCGAAAAACGCGGTAGTAGGCCTGGATCGAGTCGTCTACAGATTCCCAATACTACAGATTCCTAATACTACAGATAAGAGATAACACTTCAAATATTGTCAATAGTATGCATTCCTGATTGTACATATTCCCAATAATACGAATTTTAAATGCTACAAATACCCAACACTACAGATTCCCAATACTATAGGTTCCCAATATTACGAATTCCCAATAGGTACTGCAGATTATATATGATGATTTCAAATACTACAGGTACCCAGCTTTACAACCTCTTTATAGTACCATCATCGCCCACACTGCTAGACATACATCGGTGTATAAACACACGATTTTTTTTTTAAATATAAAATCGACCAAAAAGACGAAACTACCGACATGAGAAATACCTTTCTTAAAAAAAATTTTTACAAATTGGTCTATTTTTGGAGGAGAAAACAGGGAACACAAAACCATGTTTTCGCCAATTTTACGTAGGTATTATGAGGCGAAGCTGCAGTTGTCTATTTCTAAGCCGTGCAACCGACAGCAAATTTTTTCAAATGCCAATTTTTTTAAAAGCTTCCACCTTTTTCCTCTAAAAATATCTTAATCTTATTCAAGAAGCACAAAAATCATCAATTGCAAATGCAAACACTGAAATTAATAGAATCAGTTAATAGGCAGTCATTAAACCTCATATGGTGGCCTAACGTAAATAATGAAAAACATCCATCATCATCAGCAGCCTATCGCAGTCTACTGCTGGACATAGGCCTCCCCAATTTCACGCCACCGTTTTCGATCTTTGGCTGCTTGCATCCAGCTCCTGCCAGCCATCCTGCGCAAATAATCGCTGCACCTTGCCTGAGGGCGTCCTACACTACGCTTGCCGAGAAGCGATCTGCACTCAAGAACTCGTTTAGCCAGTCGGTTCTACGGATAATAAGGCCAGCCCACTGCCACTTCAGCTTGCTAACACGGTGCGCTAAGTCGATCACTTTGGTTCTCTGCCGGATAACCTCATTTCTGATTCGATCCCGCAAAGAGACGCCGAGCATTGCCCTTTCCATAGCTCGTTGAGCAACCTTGAACTTGTGGACCAGCCGTACCGTCAGTGTCCACGTTTCGGCTCCGTACGTCATGACGGGTAGGAAGCACTGATTGAAGACTTTTGTCTTCAGACACTGTGGGATCGACGATGCGAAGAATATAATATAATGAAAAAACACACAGCTAGTAATACTTAGGATTATAAGCCTAAAAGCGGTTCAATAAGACCTACGTTACGACTTACAAGCAAGTGTGTTGAAAAAAGCATTACAGTTGGGAATCAGTAGACGTGAAATCAAGAGAATATGGAATCTGTAGACATAGGAATCAATCAGTAATATTGAAAATCTGTAGACATGGGCAACCGTAATGTTGGAATATTAAAGTATTGGGATTCTGTAGGTTTGTAAATCTGTAGTATTGGGAATGTGTAGACTTGGAATTCTGTAAAATAAATCTGTACAATTGGAAAGAATTCTGCCCAAGTAGTGTCTTTTTTTCGTAGGTGCGTAATTGCGTATCAATATCTGAAAATCTGCAATCCAGAAATGCTGCGCATACAATCTTTTGGGTCAGAGGGAACCGCTTGTCGATATTCGCAAGCATATTGTTGTTTAATGTCAATATGATCAGCGTGGCGCGTAATTTAAATGATTTTATTCCGTAATTTTTTTGTCGCGGCGTGGGTTTTTGAAAACCTCGGCGGCGGCGGCGGCGTGGGTCCCGCGGCGCGGCGCCGCCGCGCCGGCGTGGCGCACACCTCTAGTCGGGTGTAATTTTTCATGTATTCTTTGACCGAGAATGTTTTTTCCTTAAATTAGCTACACTCATTTAATTTTATAATGAGAAATAATCCTGAAATGATATTGTAATTTGAATAATTGTTCACTTGGTAGAAATGAATTCGTTGTGTATTTTTGGCACTGGAATATCCCTATAATTCAAGTATTTTCCCAATTGAAAATCCATTGGCCTCATCACTTGCGCTCGCGCAGAATTTCGGAATACAGCCGGTGGCTGACTCGACCGTTATTATACCAGCGTCACGCCCACGCTGCTTGTCTACATTGATACCTTCGTCGATACTTGATTAATCTCTTGTATGTCATATATTGAAAGACTTGTGAAGTAGGCCGAAGCTTCTAAACGATTATCAATATTACGAGTACGTGACGTCTTCTGCTGAGTAATAAGAATGCATAAATAAATAACAATTCGATGACAACGTATAAGGTGCAAAGTGCTAAAAGTTTGTTCAGAACTTAGAATCTTGTACGTTGTTGTAGTTGAATTTTGGTAATCTTCAACCAAAGCCTTTAAGAAAACGAATATAATTTTGTTTATAATGCGGTGTTGTGTGTGAGATAAATATTTAATACTTCAATATGTAAAATTCTGGTGTGCACGGTCTTATATTCTTCGAAGTCGAATAAAGCTTAGCTACTTTATTTTACGACATCGTGATTGGTTGATCCCTGATCACTGTAATCTCACGATTTATATCGTCGATCTGCACCGTAACACTCGTAACTTCAGTAAATGCTCTCATTCAAGTGACATTCGATATGATCCGATCAATACTGTTTCAACTCTGACCCCAGAAAATGCCAAACGAAGCGGGCGGACCGCGTGAGAATATAATAGTGGAATATTAAGCATGAAGAATGTTCCACGTCCAAGGATCATTTGAGCAATCGCTACGGGGCGGAGACGAGGTTTCCCCCAGCGGTAATAAAACATTAGCCGCTCTGGCTAAAATTCACAAGCATTGCACCGGCAAAGCACACGCTCTAGGATGCGGTGATCACAAGCACAACCCCATTGCCAAATCTGACTCAAACACTAGCCTCCAATCGAGAAAATCCTTCCGCAACGAATGCATCATAGAAATACAAGATGACAAGAATCTAAATTTAATCAAAAATAATGACGGCTCATACACAAAGACGTTCAGCAACAGTACCAGCTCTTATGAAGGGCACAGCGATACTGACTCTGAAAACGCACAAAAAAATCGTGTCGAGTCTAAGATAACCGACCCCTGCGAACGTCTATTTTCTCAGAATACTAAAGCGTCACTAATGAAAACCGCTCGCATGCGATATGCCGATGATAGTGCGATTTCCTCACTGCATGATGAAATAGATGGTGATAAAACTAAACCTTTCTGTAGAACACCTCTGCGCGGAAGCTACAGGGAAAGGAAGACTACTGTTGTTACTATAGACGAAGTTAAGTCGGATGGCTCTAACAATGATGAAGATTTAGCCAACGCAGTATTGTTTGACGAAAAGCGGAAAACTCCGACTCAAAATAAAGGAATACAGCGAAAAAATTCACCAGCAGCTGTTGTCAATGGGAAAAATGCTGTGAATGGGACGAAGCCTCCATGGCGTGGTGCGAGCAAGAACAGTATTCCAGCGGAGCCCTTCGTGCGCCAGCCGTCTCTCCGCGGCAGCATTAAGAAGAAGACAGTGAAAAGTGATGGAATCCCTTGGAAGAGGCTCTATGAACTTTCGCTGTGGAGAAAGTTCGGGGTGAGCTTCGCCGCCGTCGGGGCCGACACGGAGCGCGCGCTCCTGCGCCCATGGAGCGAGCTCTCTTCTCAGCCCCTGCCCTCGGTAAGTACTGTCGTTTATATTCTTCACTGATCTTTAATGAACCTTATTGCAACGATACAAGATCTATCAATGGCCAGTTGATATTGCTACGTCAATCACCCGCCGGCAGCGCCTGCACTTTGATATCTCACTTGTCTTATTTGGCAGCGTCTGATCACTGCACCGCCCCCTTATCGATGGAGAGCGCACGAATCTGAATGCTATTATGTCTACGGAGGCGGTCAGTCGATAATGCATTCAGTTATGGCCCTTATTTGTAAAGCATACTTCATAATACAACCAGCCTGCTCTCAATGTTCATGGTGTTTGCACGTATATAATCTTATCTTTCGCTGTACAAGGTGACCCGCCTTTATTTGCTTTTTGATTTACTCGAAAGTGCTCACCAATATGACTAATTCCGCAAAATCTCTACGTAAACTCATTATTGTGCACATTTGCAAGTCACGTCTCAAATGTGCTCTTAATTAACGATTAAATTGGTGTTTCAATCAGTGTTCTCTTCCTAAATATTATGTTGAACGAAGACATAATTTGATTTTCATCAACCAAAATAAATGAAAACCAAAGTGATTCACTCTTTCCCACTCGAAACTGTTTATTCATTACCCTTATCAGATCAAACTTTCGTTTTCCTCAGATCACGAATAGCATTTCAATCATATCGCACGTAACGCAGGCCTCCGTATGCAACAACCCGCCGCCGGCCGAACGCGTGATCTCAAACTCGTTACGGTTTTCATCGTGAGACTATTGTACATTTGATTTACAATCTCGATTCTGTTAAGTAGCAATGTCAGCCCTGTTTGAGTGTTGTTGGCGGAATCCTTGGAGATTCTAGTTAAAGTTTTAAAACTGCATGTAGAGAAATTTTGTTCAGATGCTTAGTAAGATGTAAGTACTTATTTCTATGAGAGTGCCTGCATTCTGTGTTGCTAGCAACATAATTTGTCGATTGTGCATTATATGAAAAAGTGTGCGGATGTGGTAAGTACTCTATGGTGATTGATGGATGACCAACGTCAGATCTGACCGCCAATAGAAGCCACAACTTTAACCGCAAATCAAGCCCTGACTTCTGATGGTATTGGGTAAAACCTTTATAATCAAAATTAAGTAGTCTACTCGTATTACAGATGCAACAAAGTGTTCATAACAATTATAGCTGATGGTATATCATTTGAAGGACAGAATCTGAACAAGGTATAAAATATCTTGAGAGGTGTCTTCTAGGCGGTGAACTTGAATACAGATGAGGTTGATTTGTGAGGCGACAAGAGTCCGATGAGCTACATGAATATGTTAATGGACCGTAAATCAAGAATCATGGCAAGGTTAGGCTAGGTGCTGATGGCACGAATGCGGCTGAGGTGCATTCAGTTGTTTTCATCGTTTAGAAGTAAATCACACTGTCACTTACTTTTCACTTTGAAAGTGAAATCAAAAACTTGATTTAATATAAACAAAACATTAAGCTATTATTGATTTTAAACAGTTTTTAGTAAGGGAACACTTATGTATAAAAACAAAAATATCTACTAGTCCATTTCAACCCATTTCGTGCGTTGTCAACCCATTTTTGACATTTCTTTTAAATAACAAATTGTTGTTTTTTACTTGGTCCCATGGTAAATATTGTTGGAATATACTTAAGTTTTATCTCGAATCATGTTATTTTATTTCGCCCTGGCTGTACTACTTATATTATTAATCAAATTCTGAATCTATTCACCTTATTTAGTAGCATGGACAAGGAAGGTAGATACAAGGAAATGAAATCAAAAACGACCCCTGCTTTGAATTGGCACTATTCGATTTTCACATTTAATATAAAATGGGACAGTGCCTGCCATATATGTATTATGTAATATGAGTAAATACTTAGTCTATTCCAATTAGATAGTGAATAATTAAGAATCCTGTAAACCAAACTACAGAATTGATAAATAAATAAAAATGAGGATAATGTTAAAATAAAATACTTCAAAATTGAGACAAGCATAAGTATGATTTCCTCTTTAGGTACGCGTGGGTTCTCGCCGTTTGCAGCCGCGAAACAATCGGACAAGACGTTATTCAAATGGCGTAAACCTATTTAAATACTTCATTACGCGTTGTTAATATGCTGCGATTTGTCTTCGGTTTCCTTGTCTACGTGACACGATTCCACATTGTCTTCAACAGCTCGTGCCATTGCTTCTACGTCACTTTATTCGACATTGTCCTCTTAAATTTTCTGTAATGTAAAAAATTCTGCATAAGACATTTTTGAATTTTGAGGCTACTGGCCCGCCTTATCTTAAGTTGCGATTATAAAGTCGAATTCGGTTTTAGACCTTCTGAATAGTTCATTTTCGTAACGGTGACATTCACGTGTGACGTCACGACAATGCCAAAGGTTACATATAGTACCTAATGTTAATGTTTAATTGTTTACTTAAATGTTTTACTTTTGCTGTTTTAGGGTTTCATATCTCAAAAGAAATCTTTTATTATTACTCTGTCCTTCCAGTCTGGGGTTCTTTAGCAAGAGTATTGCGTAAATTTGGGCACATATTAAATGAAATTAATGATTCAATCCAAATACGAATAGAAAATCCAACACGCTATCCAGCGTGTGAAAGCAGATCATTGTCAAATAGCTCAACAGTACTGGACCAGACAATCGCCTTTCGTAACTGAAATATTTTTCCGTCACTCCATTCTTTCATGACTATCCTGTATTGGCTTTATTAATATGTCACTGGCATCCAAGCGGCAACGATTCCAGTTCACACACTGATTAAGCTTGCTGCTATAGGAACGCAAATGACTGAGGTACTTTTTAATCGACTTCTTAATTCGACTTTTTTGTATGTAGATATGATTTTTTTTTATTGTACACAAATGTAAATACACATGGAAATGTAAACACGTACAATAGCGAACTTATCCTTGTAAGGGATCTTCCAGTTAATCTTTGTCAAAAGATTGAACAATTTCTTGCGTACCTACTCGTATTGTTCGTTTAGAGTTTAAGAGAATCATAAAATTAGCTATTTTTACTTGCAGAGTTATCCGGCACGTATATAAACATAATCGTTCACTGTTCACTCATTGAATCGAGGAACTACTAGTTCGATTTGAATGACGTTCATTCATTCGGAACTAGCTTTGCTCCAAATATGTAACCACAAAATTCTGACAGCTACTCACCTAAAGCTAGAAAATCTGTTAGGCTAACTACTGAAAGATGTAAAATACAGTACAATAACTTTGTATTGCACATCTCAAATTACAAAAGCATTTTAACATCCTGTATTTAGTATGCATAATAATCAATTATTTCAGCCATAAGACGTGTACTGCTGAACATAGGCCTCCCCTTTGGACCTCCACATACATTTATAATAAGATTTGCTAAACCGTGGTCTCCATTCGAGCACTTTTGGATCTCATCATTAATTAATAATAAGACAGAGGTTACACTATAGGCGGATTTTATGGTAAAATAGAGAAATAGCTATTTCCCAGACAACCTTAGGGTGACAGAAATGTGAAAAAGTAACAATATTATGTACTGATATAAATATTACGATTATTTGTGATATCATCATCATCATCTATTTAAGAGTTTGCCTCTTGTCGGTGGAGTAATTTCCATTCTTTTCTATTATCTTCCGTTTCCGTTTCGCATTTCGACTTCATTAGTTTCCTTCAATTGCTCCATGAGCCTACATGGAGTCCTCTCCGGGGTCTTCGTCTATTTCTTCTTCCTTTTATCTTTCCCTCGATCAAAACTTCAATAAAGTCATCGTGTCGAATAAGTACATGATATATCCGAGCAATAAATATAGTCTTATTTATGAACGTTAAAATGCAAGGTCATGTTAAACCTGCAAACGAAAACCTCGCTAACCTATAATTAATTACCTAAACTTGATTCGAAATATATTACGCTCTCCGATTGTTACAAAGTGCCTCAAAGATGTTCGCAGCGTGAACGGAGATGAATTTAATACTCGCCAAGGGCGCGACTAACATTAATGTCAAGTCAAGCATATTTCGTCTCCTACACAGTTCGCCATTGTGAAATTCACCAGTCGGCGTGTACTTAATTATGAATACATTGTTGCATTTTTGTGTTTGCATATTTTAAAGCGTCTTTGTTTTAATTTCATGTAAAGATTTTGTAAGCGTTTAATGTTTCGAAATAGCGACGCTTACGCTTTGATGATTTAAAACGTAACATATTATACCTACATATAAAGCAAATCAATACCATAATCCACACTTGAAATGGTACAATTATTAATATGTCACATACTAAAGAAAAAATAGCGAGATCACCAACGCCGTAGGTGGGATACGAACCCACGTCCTAAGCTGATGCCTAAACCACTCGGCCACTCCAGCAGTGGCGTTTAAATTTATGTACATAGTGTTAACTCTTAAAAAATACAACTCAAAAAATATTTAATGAAACAATTTTAGTTGTTCCGGAAAATTGTTTTTTTTTTTTTTTTTAAGTTAAGTAGCATAATTTTGCATAAAACCAGCGTGACTCAAGAGACCGTAAGCATGGCAATAACAGACAAGAAAAAGATGTCTATTCTTAGTTATAGTTCCTTATTCAATCCCACAACATAAATGGCTTAGATAAACAAAATAAAAAATGAATTCACCCAATAAATATTAGCACTATCGGAACAGGAATCCGCGAATAGAAGTCCTTCGTATCTGTCGCTTAATAAATTTACTTTCCAAGTTATTTCGTTTCTCTTAACTGCTCTCGCGTGATTAATTCTTTCACTGTTCTCGCTTTAACTGTCACATGTCGTCTAAGGATTGATGGAAGCAATTTGCGACTACATATGTGTCGCGAACTATAAAAACCGGCCAAAAGTGCGAGTCGGACTTTCGCACGAAGGGCTCCGTACCATTCTTTTCTAGGGTTCCGTAGCCAAAATGGCAAAAACGGAACCCTTATAGTTTCGCCATGTCCGTCTGTCCGTCTGTCCGCAGCATAGCTCAGTAGCCGTTAGTACTAGAAATCTGCAATTTGGTACAATTATACATATTAAGTTTACCAACATAGCTTATGTCTCAATTATTTGCATAAATTTAAGACAGGCTGACATTTATTAGAACTGAATGTTAATATTTTCAATGTCCAAATATGTGACATTCAAACTTGTACTGAGGTGCCATGTATTGGGACTGTCAGCAAAAGCACCTGACACTTACTCGTACAATGGAGTTGACTAAGAAAATTTCCAATTTTGAGAAATTTTGACATTGTCACCCTATAAAATAAGTACCATTTAACAAAACTTACAAAGTCCTCTCCCAATATTTTATGTGACGTTAAAAATGTTACGACGCGACGCTCTTATTACACAGAATTAAAATGCACTGGGACATAATTATATTTGAGCATTTTTGTATATAGTATATTTTGGCTTTGACTGTACTTCCTCGATTAGGCGAAAGTAGCCAGTGTATCCACTTATACTAGTGTCATATTGATGGTTATCTCGTCGGTACTTTGATGCCGGTTACGAGTATGTTATGTATTCCAGATTTGCATCGTTTAATAGAAAGCTTACATTTTTCTAAATAGCTCTAAAATCATTAATCTCTTTCACCTGTAATCCTTATTATATGTGTTTTATCATCATCAGCCTATGATAGTCCACTGCTGGACGTAGGCCTCTCCTATTAACTATGCATATAGACGCATTAGGAGGTCATCCACCTCCTAATGCGTCTATGTGTTTTATGGGTAAATGAAATGGAAGATATTCGATTAAGTTTTGGACCATTGTTGGGAGCGTTCAGACTATAGTTATAGTTTTACTGTACTTTGTTTTTATGGGTGAGTCAACTTTTTTCTATCTGTTATTGGCCTTATTGCCATGGTTACGGTCGCCTGAGTCACGCTGGTTTTATGCAAAATTTATGCATACGTCATTTATGCAAACATGCATATTATTATAGTCCATGTTTGTAGATGGCCCATAAAGGAAAGGGCTTATTAACACCAGAATAATCATCATCAGCCTATGATAGTCCACTGTTGGACATAGGCCTCTCCTATTAACTATGCGTAGAGACGCATTAGGAGGTAAATGCCCATAATAGCCACGCTGGGCAAGCGGATTGGCGATCGCAGTAATGTGTCCACTATGATGACGCTGTTGCCCATCATCAATATTTAACAAATAGTGGTCAGTGACACTTCAATCCCTTAGTCGACACTTACGACACCCGCAGGAGGAGTTGGGGTGGTGACAAATGTATTCTTATTGCCGTCACCACACGGCAAAATACACCAGAATAATGCGTGTTTGCAATGGGAGCACTGCCCCCCTCCACCCTTGACACAGGACTTAGGAATGCCTAGGTGCTGTGTTCAGTATAAAATGCTATCATATCACAGATATGATAGCAGCGCCTGCGCTAACTCTTCTTGTTTGTTGCGTTTTCACGCTTGACCTACTGAAATGGTTTTCCCCTGAAAACAATCCCCGAAAATGTTATAGTTCCCCGGGGATAGCGTTAACCGAATTCTATACGCAGATGAAGTCGGGGGCAACAGCTATATAAATGATATTTATCGTTTCTCATAAAGAGATTCTCGTTTTTAAGCTAACATGGTAATTTATATTATTAGTAGGTATGACTTAACCTTTCGTAATGCCTAGTAGCAGATCTGCTCCATTACAATTTGACTTTACGCAATAGCCGTCAAAGTTAAATTTTGATTGATCTGATTGACGATAACTCATACTAAAAGTTAAAACGGGATATTTACCATGTAAATTGAAATTATTGAGCATCCAATATTTCGGCACTGTTGCAAGTGCCATCTTCACGGAGTAACTGACGAACTGCGAGTTTTAGTTCTGGCCCCAATTTCACCACATTGACAAGTGCTACAATTGTAAATTTACTGTTTCTGCAATCTGGGGCGTCTATAGGCTACAGTTATCGTTTACCATCGGAAGGGCCGTGCGTTTGTTTACCACCAGCATAAAATTTAGTGCAGGAACTTTAGTAAATTAGCAGTAAATAACTACTTTTTTGCGAATCAAAATTACAATTGTCACAAAACCACCACAATTGTAGCGAAATTCCGACATATGCCGAACCTCATGTCAAGATTGAATGAGAATTGTACTAACCTTGCTACAATTGTTACGGGTTTCGGAAAATAAAAAGTAGTTTATTAATGATTTAAAAACGTTATTAGTAATAATTTTATGTTGGTTGCAAACAAGCACATGGACCGTCCGATAGTAAGCGGTAGCCGTAGCCTACGGAGGCATGTGACGTCAGTAACAGTGATATTTTACAAATGTCAGACTTGTAATTATGGTGAAATAGGCCACTGGTCTACCCACAATAATAATTTCAACTAATTTCAATTTACATGGTAAATATTCTCTTTTAATTCATACTAATGAGATTCTTGTTTCTTATACAAAAACATTTTCTGTTTTTTTTTTTACCACCTGATGGAAAGCAGGAACTGAGGCCCATGAACGTAGCGATCAGAAAATCGCCTGTGCTCTGCCTACCCTGAGGACTTAGATGGATTGCCTCTATCTATTCCAGTAACTACACCGGCTATCGTACCCCCAAACCGAAACACAGCAGTGTAAACACTGCTATTTATCGGCAGGTTAACGGGTAAGACGGTGGTGGCTATCCGGGCGAACCCTGCACGAGGTCCTACCACCAGCAAACACAGACGCAACTCCTTTTTGGTTTGTTTATATCTGTAGGCTTTACGATCTATGCATTCTAGCATAATCAAGTGCAAGGTATAATAAAACTCCCCATAAATAAATTTTTCATCACACTGGCTGTCTAAGCGCGCCATTGCTTGCGCGCGTAGCGGGAGTAATAGAAAAGTGAAATTCCCTAGGGAGTAATAGAAATGTCAGTACGTCATTTAATAATATTATGTCTTAAAACTTATTTTTTGGTTGGCAAGTGTGATGAAAAACATTGTATGCATCACGGTCGGTAAGCGGAATACTAACTCGAGTTATAAAATCCCTCCGCCTAACGGCGTCGGGCTTCTAACACTCTCGTTAGTAATTCCGTACTTACCTCCCTTGATGCACAATGTACTAATATGCATACGATTGAATTGTTAAGTGTTTCATGATTCACTATTATTATCTGTCAGGCGGTAATTATACGCTTCATTGATAAGTAAATATATACTGGACCTTTTGCAATGCAAGCCTCGTGCATTACTGTTTATGTTTTAGATATGTATATTGTTTTGTTTGAAATTATTTTAAGTTGACTACGCGATAGCTGCATTATACGCGACATTATAAAACTACACAGTAGGTACTTGCGTACGAAAAAAATCTGTAAATGAATCCCTTTACTGCCTTATTAGTCATTATTTTATTATAAAATCAACTAGTACTTATTAAAATTCCATGACAATAATGTCACAGGTCCTTTAATCATTGAACAATACATATGAATTATTTACAACTACAGGTACAATATTCTGAGGCAAATTAGCCTTTTGCTTTCAACGAAAATGTGTGTGTACGTGCAATAATATTTCGTACGGTCTTGGGTCTATAATATTTATAGAGCTTTAAAAAATAATCATAAATCTTGTTTAGGGAGAAAAACTATGACATGGAAAACCAAACCCAGAAGAAACAAAGTATACCTATAAGCCAATGTTACTTTACTTCAACGCGTTGATGTCATCATATACGTAGAAGAAACTTGCCATGCGCGTTGATGTCTTATACTTTGGCATACAATAGTAGTTATCTACAGAGTTGTAATAAAAATCGCAGTTAGATAGGAAGTGAAGTATTATTGACCATTCGTTGTAGGGATGAATCGTACGTATAGAACACAAAGATTATGTATATCATATATTTATTTTAGAAACTTCATATGAATGATAACCTTAAGAACTAGGTATCTAACACTATTTAACAGAAGCGTTGCAGACGATGTTAATTACATTACTGATCCCTATCATTAGGAGCGGTTCCGGCCAACGGGACGCCCGTGTATGGCGTCGCGTCAGTTATAATTACAAGATGACTGGGATGCGGTGCTAGGCTTATCTAGCTCAAATGATTCAGAGCACTTACAGTCGCCATCAAATACAGGGTTACTTTTTCACCGGTACAATACATTTTACCATATCATTGGTATCGATAATAGGTCACATTTATCAAATAACACATTTTTTATTGAAAGTCCTGGTGAAGGTCGTAAAAGTCCGCTGGATGCGGGTGGCGCAGGACCGGTCATTGTGGCAATCTTTGGAGGAGGCCTATGTTCAGCAGTGGACGTCTTTCGGCTGATATGATGATGATGATGACATTTTTTATTTAAATTTTTGAATAATTTGTCCTTTACGCAAATGTAACATAATGGGCGCATTGATTACAAGGCGTCAACGGTGCGGTATGACGAAGGCGGGAAGATCCAACCGGCCATGCCGCGCGCGTTGACATTTTAAACAAACAGTTGACAGTTCGTGCGTTTTGCTAAATTTGCATATCGATAGATGCGTAATACGTCCACATTTCTTGTTAGATTTGCGGATAAGTTCCAACATTAGTATTTTAGTTTTTGTTTCAAAGAGGTAGTTGCCAAAAATGCTAGTATTTTGTATTTTGAACCACAATTATGTTGATTTATTGTACTGGTGAAAAAGTAACCCTGTATATGGGAGCGGCCAGGGTGCTCACAAATATCTGAGCAGGCCTCTATTGTTATGGCTTTAGAGTGCATGTTCAGATATTTTCAGCACCGTGACAGCTCCGATATGTATGATAACAACGATACAATGCTTCCATAGGCCATTCTGTACGGAAGTATACTTTTATTAATTTAAAGGAAGAAAGAAAAATATTTATTTGTGACAATACATGACTTAACAACGTACACACTTTGGGTTGCCACAAAACGGTCCCCAATTCAGCATAAAGCTGGGGCCTGTAATTACAGCCCAGCGCTGGTCTTACATTGGGGTCGTTTGTGAGGTCACGCAGGCAATCATACAATGAACATGCATTGCATGGCTAAAACCATCAAAAGCCATATAAAAACTTCTAAAGGTGCATTCAGACCAAACGAGCATTCGCTATTCTAACCCCCTACTCTACGAAATTCGATCGTTACGCAAAACGTGATTCGTTGATTTCGTAGAGTGGGGGATAGAATAGCGAATGCTCGTTTAGTCTCAATGCACCTTAGTAGCGCTGCATATCATGTCGGCGGAACATGTGTGATAAATGCAAATAAATAGAATATTAATGTAATCACAATTTTGATGGAATTGTCGTAATTATCTTTAAATGACATTATTTTTAAATTGCGGTTTAAGTTTATATTGGTTAATATAGAAATTCATTAGCGTGATATATTCAAGATAGGGTGACGCTTGTCAACGAAACTTCAGTTTTCATTTAATTTCACCTTTTAATGGCAATTTAGTATGGCGTGCGGAATTAATTTCTTATTTGTTTGTAGTTTATATCAATAAGCTTAGCTTCTGAAACATACATTAAATTATTAGGCAGTGCAGATGACAGTGTTATAATGTCTCTATAACTTACTTAACCACATTAAAGTGCAATAAAGATTGAGTATTGAGTAATAATAGGTATCTACGTTGCCACTGATCCGTGCGCATTGCTATTATTTTACCCGACGGCGTTAATTGCTTTCAACTTTAAACCAATTTATTACTAACTGTTAACCGTTTCTAATTAACTAATAACTACCATGAAATATGTTACCGCTAAATCTCGGAAATTGCCGTAATTAACAGTCATTCAAATATCACTAAATCAAAACTCAATGTAGAAGCCTGTTCGCCGGCAAATAACGACGACAGCTCAACAAGGCTACTGATTCTGGTTTTGTGTTCTCTATAAAATAGTAGACTACGATACAAGTGTGAAAAAATTAAGTTGGAAACTATTTTTCGCACATGTATCGTACGTCGTTTTTCAGTAAGGCGGGGTAAGATGAAACGGTTTTTTCCTAACTAGTGCGGAAAAGTAAACTTTGCACTTTGCTTTGCGTGCGTAAATTTTTCTTTTTAAGGTACTTGTTATGAAAACAAGTCGTTCGATACACGTGTAAAACTTATTTTTAACTCGGGTGATTGTCACTTTCACCCACGTCGAAAAAAAATGTTTTGCTCTTGTTTCGTATTGTATGTATAAAAGCTAAAAAGTCGTCCTTCTGGCACAGCGTCCGCTGGTAGCTTTTTGTCTTACCCCATTAAAAAAACCGTTTCATATTACCCCACCTTACCTTACCTCAGGCTCTCCGAAGTTTCGACCTGACAAGAAATACCCTTCTCGCACTTGTACGTAAAAAAGCACGTACTGTACTAACAATTTTTCCACAGGGTCTCATGTTTTCCTTGGGCATACTGTAGCCGAAGCAATTCACAACAAAATTCGAGAAACAACTGACTCTGAATCCTTGCTGGGGACTACCACGACTACTAGTGCTGTTCAGTTTAGGAACTAATCTGAATCGCGATGTGTCAGTTCCATTCCATAGAATAACTGTCCAAAACTGACAGGCCGGGCCTAAACTGAATCGCATTTAACACTTTGAGCCCCAGCGTCATCATATGATGACGGAAGTACATAAGCACTTCAAATACCTGAGATTCGATGGGATAAGAAGTTATAGTAGCCCCCCTTTAGGTTTTTGCGGCCTGATAATATTTCAAGGGTCCACGGAAAGAACATGTATAGTCGATTCAAACTACAGAAGGAAAACCCACCTTACTTTTAACAGAATAAGGTGTGCATTTGCCCTGATTTTTTTAAGCACACGTTTTTTCCGTGGACCCAGGGCCGGATTTAGAGGTTGAGAGGCTTCGGGGCAGCAGGAGTGGAGGCCCCCTGGCCCCCAATTATTTTCCAAATAAAGTAGACCATTTTTTTTTCAGTCAAGTTCTTCAATAAATATTTTTTTCTGGAATCAAGTATACATTATTTTATTATTTAACAAACATAATTATAAATGTAATCGAAAACGAGAATTATCTGAAATTAAATTTTAGCGTTAACGAACGGAATCTTCTGAGCTTTTTTCGCCGAAAAATTGTTGATGATTTCGCTGAAATCTAGCTCCCGGAGTAGATCACTTTCAAAACTCAAAAAAAATGTACTAGTGTTTAATAGTTGGAATTTGAAAAAAAAATTTCGAAATCTATTGTGGGTGCCCCTCTTTCGTGGAGGCCCCGGGGCTGTAGCCCCGGTTGCCCCCCCCCCCCCCTAAATCCGGCCCTGCGTGAACCCTTTATTTAGTTTTTTTCTAAATAAGTAAGTACATTCAAGTGCAATGTTTACTAAAAGCAACAATATCAGCACGGTCACCAACGTTGCTTATATTGTAGCGATCGGTGCCGCCGCCCACGTCGCGTTGCGACAGCACTAAGCGTCGGTGACACATACAGTTATAACTTTATGTCGCTTCAAATCGCAATCCGTATGTTATGGTAAATATGTAACTTACGAAAAAGCGTCGAACAATCTCAAATAGACGTCTATGTATAGCGAATTAGGCTGGAGTTCACGTACGAAAGTACTAAAAGTACGAATTCCACTCGTTGTACTAGACCGAACTATTCCCAGATGTTTCCGCTCTTAGTTCATCTAGTACAGGGAGCACACGGCCACAGAGGGTCTAGTGTAGGTAATTTGCGTTTTCATCGTCATTTGTATGAAATGGCGATGAAAAACGTAAACGCGATCGAGACGTTTTAAGTTATTAGTGTTATTACCTACACTATAGTAGCGGCATCGTAAGAAGTCGTTTTTGACAGCTCACAATAGTGTTGTGAAACGCTCGATTTTATCGTCGTAAAATTTTCAGTCAAGTGCGAAAGGGCGTTAGATCTGGTACTTGCCATTGAAAAAGTTTAATTAAAAAAGTGTTAGGTAATCCGAATTAAAAAAGTGTTTGGTAATCTTACTTAGAATCATTAGCAGGCAGCGAAACTTTGGAGCCGGTGACGTCATAATGACGTAAAGTCGCATTTAGGTAAGATGTTTTATAGGACGTGACCTCTATAAGCAAAATTCATAGCAAACCACTCCCAACCCACGTTGGCAAAGTTGCGTGCTGCTAGCTCAGAGTGCAATGTAGATATGCCAAATAGAGAAATGCCGTATATACAGTATATAAACTCACTAAAACCATTTATTAAAATCAGAGCACATCTAGGTGATAAATAAAGTAGTGGTATATAAATTATTATTCTACGAAAAATAAAATTATACGTGATTTTATAATTGAATTTGTAATTATTATGTGCTTACTATTATTTTAACAATAAATTAACGATAAATTTAACAATAAATTAAGTCAACGACGATTAGGTGGCATCTGGTTCGTGGAGCAAGAGAGCAACTTTCACTTTGGAGGCAACCAAGAAATCGCGAAAAATCTTCTATTTATTGATTAATAGTCTGTGCAGAATGAGATAAAGGGCCACAGAAAGGGGAACTAATATGATTTTAAAATGGCAACTGATCGTAATATAAATCAGGCTCGGGCAAATTTGAAGGGAAAGACAAAAATAACATTTTTCTCATTCTGAACAGACTGGGATTTTAACATAATTTTAATCTTTTATTTATTTTTATGATGTAACTAGTAAGTGATTTGGTGTAAATACTAGCTTATGTGAATAAATACATTAAATCGAATAACAATTATGACATTTATCTGGTTGTCAAGTTCCACACAGTCTGTAAAGCCGCGTATCCACCGGGCACACGGGCTCGCGAGGACCTGTCGAAACCATGACAAACTTTTAGAAAATATGTGCGTACCTACTATTATAGCAATTATTCGTACTTCCATAAAAAAAGGTTTACTTATTTATTTCGATTGACGTATCGGTAAATTGCAGCAACAGCAGTAACATCACTATTCCGTTCAGGCAACAATGAAGTTTGACATTTGCTCCATTATACCAACTGTCAAATTTTTAGAGAACTTCATGTGCAAACAAACGTCAAAAACGACTTCTTACGATGCCTCTACTGTAGGCCCTCAGAGCAAGCAAACCGTCTCGAATGAAACGCACGGAGCACCGAACTATCGAGCGAGAAAGAAATAGGTAGGCGATAGCTAATGAAAATCTGCGGTCGGTCATTCTCAAAATGATTGCTGAAAACGTGTAGGTGCATTTTGGAGTATAATAATTGAAAGTCTATCTCCCTAAGGCCGGGATTACACCTGTGAGTTCTTACGTAAGTTGTAGGGACGGTGCTATAATAAGGAATGAGATAGTAATATTCACCCTCCTTAGCATACCTCCGTCCCTATAACTTACGTAAGAACTTACAGGTGTACGGCTGGCCTAAGTCCCTAATGGGTCTATTTGAAACTCTATCTCCCTCATGGGTCAATTGCAAAAAATAGTAAATAGTTAAGGCCTTAATCAAAATAACGAACAATAACTTAACAAATGATAACCACCATTTCTTAAGTTACATTTGATTAGACTTTACAAGCGACGATTACTGCCTTGTAAACTCATGGATATCTAATAAATATCTATATCTACATATCCTCAGTAAAATCCATCATCACTGAATAAATATTGAATTATTGACTATAACGTCTACAATGCTCCCATAATCGTTAAAGTACATGTATATTTATTTACATTCACTTTGCTCTGATGCGTTTGAGGCACATAAATGCATTATGCTTATTTTGGATTACACATACAGCACACAGCTGTAATGCAGTAATGCAACGCAAGTTGGACGCTTTACTAATGTATCGAGAATACCAATTGCCTGCAATATTTTTTTTTTAGATCGAATCTTTCTGCAAATTATATTATAATTATAGAGGTATCCTGTAAAATATGCAACTTTGTGTTTGAATAGGTACACAATACAACCACAAAACATATTATAGAATCAGTCGCGCGAACATTTACAATATTAATTTAATCTTAAAATATGCGACTACCCAACTAACTAAGTTTGGCGTAAACCAGGTTCTCGAACAAAACTAACAAATACCAAAAATAAAATAACGATGACGTTTTCCACTGGCTGATATATCTATTATGTAACGTTATTTATCACCAGCTATATCACCTTGACACTCTAGTATTCTACAATATTGTCCTTGTTACACCATGCCATGCCATTTGATAGAGGAAAAAACAGCCAGTATTGTATCGCTATCAAACACTTGAATAATCACCAAATAATTTTTAACGGGTTTCTCCAAGATCCCATCATCAGATCCCGACTGGCACCAACGGGACCACATCAAAGTTAATACCCGTTCGATTAAAAAAAAATCGGTTCACGATTCTCGGAGATATCGAGTAAAGGTGCGTTTAAACCAAAAGAGCATTCGCTGTTCTAGCGCCCGTTCTAAGAAATCAACCAATCACGTTTTGTGCACCGATCGAATTTCGTAGAGTGGGAGGTTAGAACAGCGAATGCTCTTTTAGTTTAACCGCACCTTTACATACATACAAAAAAAAACAGTTGATTTGAGAACCACCTTATTTGAATTTGTAAAAATACGTTTACTTTTTTACTAATAATGCGCCCCTATCAAACAAACAGTTACTATATATATTAGATGTCATATACCAAAGAAAAACGACCAAGATCACCTAACGTACGAGGTGAACCCACGTACTCAGCTTTTGCGGCTGATGCCTGAATAAAAAGTACGAATCAAAAATATTTAGTAAATAAATAATTTGATTCATGTTTTCACAATACGTTTAATCAGTTACTGCTTAAAATCTGTGCAGTGCGATAACGAACTGCACGCTTGCATATGATAAGCATTCACTGTGGCCGTTCGACTGTTTATTTTAGGACCCTTGCCTCGAGTGGTTCCTGCGATTATTGTTTGTACACAAATATCTTTAGCTCAGTATCAATTGCTCGGATAAGTACCTGGCATACTATACAGCTGTTATTTTTATATAATCTCAAGCAGATAGAGTAATTAATGATTAACAAATTTTCAGATACATAATGTATTACAACGTTGTTTGGCATAGCTGTCCTGTCAATATAGCTGTCATAAATCCGCGACTAAATACACGTCAAAGTGTTCGCATTTGTGTTATTTACTACTTACTAGATTTTTTCCCGTAACTACTTAGTAAGTCAGTTTTAGATGCAACCGAAATATCTGGACTTTATCTTCTGAGATGCAATGCAACTATGGTTATTATTGCAAACCACTCGACGGTCTGAGATATTGAGTGGTTATTGAATTAGTTAATCGATTCAGGATCTCCTTTAGTGCAAAATAGAACAAGAGTTGTAGAAGACATGATAGGTACTTAAAATGGTACACATTAAAAATCAACAAAACATTAGAGGGCGTTATTGGGTGAATTTAGACTTGTCGCTAACATGTTCATTGTTCATCTACATTATCAGTATGACTTACCCATAACGAGATACATTGTTTTCATGATTTGTGTTTCCGATATTTCGGCGCTGAACATAATATATGTACCGGAAGAATAGCCATGCATTCTCAGAGCCAACTCTATCCAATGTGTGTTTTATCTATGTTTTATTTAATTCTGACCATTCCAGGTCCGTATGCGATGATGTGCATACAAAATCAGAGATCTGGGATCCAGATATCACTACGTCATTTGTATTCACAACATGTCACCTTACCTTATTCGATTCGAACCTTTTTATACAATGGGATCTATTTAGAAGTTTTTTACCTTTTTTATCACGAGTAGAGTACAGTAAACATCAAAAGTTTCTACGTATATAGAGAGGTCGAAAGCGCTTAATAACCAGACTTTTTCATTTTTGCATCGGTACTTTTGATACCGACCGTATAGTTGATTGATATTCGTCGCCTGCGGGCGATTTGCTAAGTAGTTATTCTTCACATTTGTCGTATGCGATATTGTCGTTTAAAGATATTGCTTGTTTGCTTGAACGAGAAGCAAGAAGAGAGTGTACATGCCGCTCTGCTCTGTCTGTGAAATTATAAATACTACCTAGATGTCATATTCCCAAGAAAAAATAAACAGAATTACAACGCCGGAGGTTGAATTTGAAACCACGGACGTCCCCGACTTTTGCGGCTGATGCATAAACCACTCTGGCACTCCAGCATAGCGGACACCGGCCATTTTCTCGGGTATTATGTAGTCTGTTTTATAAGGCTATGGCGAAATATTGACGAGATTCACAGAAGAAATCTTAGGCTAGAAAAATAAATGGTTTTCCAGCTTTCAGCTGTTACTTTGTTATTACGAGTATGTATGTATTTATCAGCACTAATAATGGATTTTGAAAACCTTTGAGCCTATGAGCTTTTAGATGCTGTTAGGCTTAAACCATGATACATTCTATGCACGGTGGAGATTTCCGGACTGCGACTCAACACCTCGCCTGGCATTTCCGACGTCCCAGACAACATATGGCTTCCATCGCTTTCTAGAAAAACTAACCCTTTTAACCCACAAATAAAGCTCATAGTTACATATCAAGTATTCAAGCGCGCCTAAATCAGAATGCTTTATTATATGTCTTAGCTGTTCTATTTCCATGAATGGTGGTTCTAAAAATGGCAGCGCTATTCTGCGACGGAATACCGACACGTTTACGCTTATTTTAGGGCTTAGTATCTTCTATCTCTACCAGTCTGAATACTAAATGTATATGTTAAAACAGGACCGTATCATATTATTTTATGGTCTTCGTTAGTTCTTGCGCGCACTATGTATTCCAAGCGAGGTGTCAGTCAATGCGAGTATGGATATGCATTTTTATTAGATGATATCGTTCGTTGTATTTGTCTTTACTGCCTTAGATCTGGCGGTCTCTTTATACGTAATATATGGCATATAAAAAGGACATAAACATGTGGTAATAAATTATTGCTTTCTCCAACAAGGAAATCCTGACATGTACGGTCTAGGGGCGTTTGATCTCTGTTATGTATTTACGTACAATTAATTTGGTTTCAGTTTATAACCAAATGAAAATTCTTTACATCGCGCCTTCATGTATTAAAACAAATATGTTTTTTTTTCCTGTTGTTAGTAGTTAACAGCTTGTGTGTGCGTGGAATTTATGATTTAACCATGTAGTATTTTGAGTACTAATGGAAATTGTGACTCACCAATAATCTATTGAAAATTGATAATGGGCAGCAGCATCATCATAATGGACACACTTCTGCGATCGCCAACCCGCTTGTCCAGCGTAACGATATGTATATTCCTTCTATTGTGTTCATTTGCAATGCGTAATTCGAGAAACCTATGTACAGCTGTAGATATAGGCTCATGATGTGACAGAAGAATCGTTGCCTTTATTTAACCCTTAAATTGGCAAACGTATATCAAAATGCACGTATTTTTCGACCCACTTTTTTATTTTTTAAAGAGCTTGTCCATTGATCACGTCATACGATTTCGGCCTATTTTGGACCCCTCCCTCCCCCCTAGCCAATATGAAGTAATTTTTATAAACACTCGTTCCGAGTTTGACATTCGGTATTATTGTGATCTTATGAAAAGTGTAGATGATTTTTTTTATCTAGCTATAATGCTGTTCAGCAGAGAGTAAAAAAACTACACGTGATTTGTCCGGTGACCCCTATGGTGATAATTGGTGATTTTTTCTTGACCTCTATACAAGTATACAGTATGACGTGATTAATGGACAAGCCCAAAGAAACAAAATTTTCTGCTCTACGCAATGGCGAGGAGGCTAGAACGCACAATTTTTTTTTCAAGTTTTCAATTTAAACGTTCGAATGTAAATCGAATGACAAATTAAGGATTTATAAGCCACATCTCATTTTAGCAATCTTAGACAAAGTAATACTTGTCTAGATACCACACGCCGTTTCTCCCCTTAGTCTGGTATCATGACTATCAACATTGACGTAACAAATGACTCAGCGGCACCGATTTGGTCAGACCGCGTCTTGTTCCCTTTTAGGCTGTATGAGGCATTAAAAGATTTCTAAATACGCTTAACGACCTTGTCCCTGCGGAGAAAAGTATGTTATTATTCCAGTTATGGCCTATCTCCAATTGTGGAAGGTGATTTGGTTAACTTGTTAATTATATACTTAGGTAAAATTGACTGTTTATTCATTACCCGGCATCTTATCTCGTGATTCTAGTCTAGTAGGTACATTCTCAGATTCATAATGTTCTAATAGCCACGAAAAACGATGTTTTTTTACAAATAGGCGCTGTTTAAATCATCTGCAAAGATGTACAGTCAGTTACAAAGTCATGATTACAAACTTTATATTCCAGGGGAGGGGGCCGGGGAGTCAGAAATAACTCTTGTCTTCGACTGTACCTAAATTTCATGTTATTAGGCGATTTTAGTATTTTCGAGTATTGTATGGCACAAGTTTAGAGATCATTTCCAACTGTTCAAACACTCGAAATGTAAGTACTAATAAATATGTATTTTACCGTGATAAAGTTGTGAAATAAGAAAAACCGTTACATTTATTGTCAATTTCCCGTTGTTCGAAGTCGTTTCTATTCAAGACTTCATTGCTTAGTGACACCTTCAGCCGATATCCACAGTTACCGCGTTAGAAAATTTATTCAATTGCATACACACAAACAAATCAACTTAAACGAAACAGTTCAGAACCTCTCTTCTGCCTCAGCTAAACTTTGGAAATCTGTCGTTTTTAACATCTGTTAAGCAATTCATATTTCATCGTCGACAGTCTAAATATCAATACAGAATTGATGTTATAGTACGGTCAAATCGTACATAATTTTACCCTAAACTCGCAAATCAAGTAGTATCGCTGCATTTTTGGTATGTTGTTTAGACACCATAGGACAGTATAAAACCATATTTTGCAAGCAAAAAAAAGTTGTGCTAGCTAGTAGTACTAGTAGTAGTACTAGTACTAGGGTAGTACGTGAAAAACTGCGAAATTTACGGCCATTTTTTAGTTTCTTTTTTTTTATTTAAAAAACCTTACGTTTTTTGATATCATATGTAATAAACGTTTAAAGACTAATAAATTTCCTAAACTAAAAAAAGTGCGATTTTTTTTCCGTTTTTTACGTCCTATACCCAAATTATGTTTTTGTTTTTCTTTTAATATGCATTTTCGTATATATCTATAAGGCCTTTATAATATACCAAAATTGCAGCTTTGCAACTCGACTTGCGATTTGTATGAAAAACTTAGATAGCGGGCCTCCTGCCTTTGGAATTTCGGATTTATACTTTCAACTACAAAGTTCACTGACCTAATTTTACCCTTAAATTAAAGAATATTAAGTGAGCTATAAGGTCATTATTGCATGTTTTTCGTAGCATAATTAGGTGAGGCGATATTAAGTCGAAAACGTTAGCAAAACACAAAATTTTATCTAGTTTACAAAAAGGGGTACTTTTTAAAGTCTCGAATCTCTGAAACTATAAGACCTACGGTAATGCATGTTATCTCATCTTGTTCCAAATTCATTCATCTTTAAACGTTACCTGATACATATTGTCAAAAAACGTAAGGCTTTTTTTATAAAAATCAGAAACTAAAAAGAGACAGTAAATTTCACAGTTTTTCAGGTATAACGCAGCTAGCACAACTTTTTTTTGCTTGCAAAATGTGGTTTTATACTGCCCTATGGTGTCTAAATAACATACCAAAAATGCAGCTTTACTACATGTTTTGCGAGTTTAATGTACGATTTGACCGTACTATTACGAGTACACGTATTTTATTATCGGAATTTTATTAATTATTTATCAGTTATCACATCCCTATAAGTAAACAGGCACAAAAAATGTTACACCTCCGCTCGATTATGTCCAGCCCCTATCATTAATTGGGTCAAAATTAATTTCATTGTCTTATTTTTTGTCCCTAAAAAACGTGACGCAGTGGTGATTTTTGTATGAGATGATGAATTTGTGATCTATGGATTAAAATCGAGCGTGAAGAAAAAATACAAGTGCACCGGATTTTTTTTATACACACTGAGTCGAAACAGCAACTAAGAGCGTGAGAGTGTGGTATGAAACAAGAAAACGAAAATAAATTTTAACCCAATTCATGAAAGTACATACATGATATTTTTACTAATAAATATTAAATTTCCTTTTCCGTGCACAGTTACGAAACATCTATTTGAATAGTGGGAAATAGTAAATTTATTCACATTCCTATTGTGGGGATAGTTTATGGCGTGGTGACATTTATGCTGATAATTTACCGATAATAAATGTTAACAAGATTCTCCGAGATAATAAGGTCAATTTTGTATAAATACCAGTATTTCTATCTTGAATATAATTATTAAGTGTGAGCAATACATTAAAGTCTTCGGGAATATACGATTGCATATATTTTAGTCTCTTCTGATTGTATAACCTTATATCTATTTTACAATCTTGCTAAATTATTGTGTTAGTAATGATAAGTTGATAATTGCATCATTAATAGCCAAATTAGGGTATTATAAACATCCGATTGCGTTATAGGTAGGATTAGTTTATATCGTGATCAAGTAGAGATTTAGATGGCTACCGCATTAGAGGTGCCCAATCCCAAAGCTTTTTTATATCTTATTATATATCTAAGAACTCGTTTTTGTTATTTTAATTAACATTGCGCGCAGAACCGATGGCCGTTGGGGCGGAAAGGTTCTCCAGTGGCTGCAACGTACCGGAAGGCGCAGCGTGGGTAGGCCCCCACAAGGTGGACTGATGACTTGGTGAAGGTCGCAGGAGTCCACTGGATGCGGCCGGCGCAAGAACGGTCATTGTGGCAATATTTGGGGGAGGCCTATGTTCAGCAGTGGACGTCTTTCGGCTAATATGATGATGTATTAATATTGTATATTACTCGTATTCGGCAGCCAGCCACTTATTAAGGGGTGTACTGGTTTTACTACTAACACCTAAGATAATTGCCGCTCTTTGGAATTCAGTCGGACCAAACCTAATTGCAGCATTAGACAGCGGGTGGATGTCACAGACAGAGGATCGAGACCTCAACCACGGCAGACCGCCATTACTGCTATTCACAAACGTGGTAATTCTGCATGCTAAGTTACCAACGTTCGACTCACTGTCAGTCCAGTTTTATCTCTGGGTGGTCTAACTCACTGCAGTGTTATTCACTAAGGAAACCGCCTTGCTGTCAGCGCTGTGTCAGCGCTGCGGCAGCGTCGAGCCTAAAAATGGTATTCACTAACGTACTTTAAACGACACTAGTGCTCGGCGACGAACACGGCGTGAGCTGGAACTACGCTGCGTCGAGAGTTTGACGTTTAATGTACGAACTTCGTATTCTCTAACGAAAAATAGCGACGAACTCGCCCACGACTCGCTCACAGCCTCGATTCCTAATGTCAAATAAAACCGCTAGGATTTTAGACAAGGCTGTCTCGACGTCGAGCTCGTTGACGAACGCAGCGTCGAATGTGTGATTAAGAGAATAGCATACCTGGTCGTCACGTGCGGCTCTTCTAAGTTCAATCGTATTATAGTTTGTTGTTAAGGTACTAAAATCTATGATACCTATTTACTCAAGGTACGAACTGAAACCGATCCTAATTGCGGCATTAGACCGCGGGTGGATGTCACGGAGGATCGAGACCTCAACGACGGCAGGCCGCCATTACTGCTAATCACAAACTTGGTCATTCTGCATGCTAAGTTACCAACGTTCGACTCACTGTCAGTCTAGTTTTATCTCTGGGTGGTCTAACTCACAGCTATGCTATTCTCTTATTCACACATTCGACGCTGCGTTCGTCAACGAGCTCGATGTCGAGACAGCCTTGTCTAAAATCCTAGCTGTCTTATTTGACATTAGGAATCGAGGCTGTGAGTGAGGTTGCGGGCGAGTTCGTCGCTGTTTTTCGTTAGAGAATACGAAGTTCATACATTAAACGTCAAACTCTCGACGCAGTGTAGTTCCAGCTCACGCCGCATTCGTCGCCGAGCACTAGTGTCGTTTATAGTACATTTAGTGAATACCATTTTTAGGCTCGACGCTGCCGCAGCGCTGTCACAGCGCTGACAGCAAGGCGGTTTCCTTAGTGAATAACACTGCTGGTCGCCACGTGCGGCTCTTCTAAGTTCAATCGTATTATAGTTTGTTGTTCAGGTACTAAAATCTATGATACCTATTTACTCAAGGTACGAACTGAAACAAACCGATCCTAATTGCGGCATTAGACCGCGGGTGGATGTCACGGATCATCGAGACCTCAACGACGGCAGGCCGCCATTACTGCTAATCACAAACTTGGTCATTCTGCATGCTAAATTACCAACGTTCGACTCAAAGTAGTGCTTTTACTATCTTTGGGAGCCTAACTCAGTCGTTGGCTAATTAATATTTATAGACGATTTATTGAAAAATATTTCAGTATACTTATATTTTAATTTACACTGTATGTCAAATTTCAAGAAAAATTTATGCGTTATCATTTATCAACATCATAAGACAATATTACACAAATCGATCTAGTCCTCAATCAGAATTGTGAATAGTCGGATTACTATAACATAATACTTACCTCAATAAATATTTAAACACATAGAAAGCAAATAAGACCAAAGAATATAATAATTTGTTATAAACATAGAAATAACTGTATGCCCTCCCAGGATTGAAAACCGGAACTTTCAGATTTTGTATATTTATAGGCAGAAAGCTCTACCATGTGGGCTACAGAGGCTGCCAAATTATCATTAAAATGTTTTTTTACCGACTTCAAAAAGGAGGAGGTTTTCAAATTGACCTATTTTTGTGTATGTTACTATACATATATATCTCCGAGATATATATATACGATACATATCTCCGAGAATTGTGTACCGATATTATTTTTTTTTGCCACAAAGTCGGGTCTCATGATGGGATCTTAGAGAAATCGATTGTTGTCGGTTTTCTTTTTTTTTATTTGGTTATTATTACGAGTCATGTTACACTAGTTAACTCAAGTCGAGCTCTCGACTAATACGCGTCCTCCAAAGCTGACAGTAATTATAGCGATGCACAAGAAGGACATACCTGACTCTGCATATAAAATTACCATACACATGCGATAGCTGTAATAACACTGTGTCACAAGGTGAAATTGTATATGATAAACTAGTTTGTAATGTGAGGCTGTAATGTTAATAGCGACCATTGACATGGATATCTTCATATTGATTGTAGTAATGTCTGACTAAATGATACTTATGTTGGCGTGCTTGCAATGATATTAGGAAATGTGCCGTCTGTACAGCCTTTCACTACAAGTGTAGATATAGAGTTCAGTATCGTCTGATGGGTGATCAAACCAGATCAACACAAAAATCGAATTTACCTACAATCACAAAATATGTATCGAAAGAATCCCCTTATAAAAAATATGTTACGACGTTCTAAGGTCTTTATTTTTATTACAGAGAATGAACGAAGTGCACTGGGACATAATTTTTGAGCATTTTTTACAGCAATGTCCTTTGAATTGGTCGTCTAACTTAATATACGAGTATAGGTACCTACTCAAAGTGTAATTATTTTAGACTTACGATTTCAGGTTTGCAATGAAAGCTTCTTACACATTGTAACTGTGATAATCGTAATTTACTGGGTGCTATTATGAAACCGAAGCCAAGTTGTTTTTAACTTTTAAAAGCATGGTAGAAACGATCATTGTATTGACAATTGACAAATTGACTCTATAAATAATTCACTATTTTCTAAGTAAACATTACCTCGCCTTATTTATATTCCGTTTGTAAAACCATTGTAAAACCAACTAACCATACCACCAATTTAAAATATTAGTGACAGAATCGTAAAGATATCGTAGCCAATTAAATATCCTGTATTAAAATCAGCTTTAGGTGAGGTTATCTATGCAGCAGAAATCCGGTTGTCCAACATGAGTAACGTAGACGTCGGTCTGTAAACATTCGCCGCTATTGTTAAGGTAACTAGTAAATACTACATTGGGAACTAAATTACAGCCACATTCGTGGAATACCTATGCAAACCACTAAGATTAATTCGTTCTCTAACATTAATTCAGCCAAACGTGTCGAGAAACTTGAGAATTTATCGATCGCGCTTGTTCAATTTCAATAAAAATTCTGAATGCCCAATTATAAATGGAAGAAGGCTGTGGAAAGGGCGAATTTGGTAAATGCTATTACCATAAACGTGTCCATCGCCAACAGATGCCCGCACTGGGTCAGTACGCAACGCACACCTGCTATTTGGCCATACTATAAAACGTGACTGTAAAACCTATTTGCTTTTCAAATCTCTTATCATCTCTAAGGTCCTAGCTCAGAGTTGAACCGTCTTCCCAGTTGGTAAAATACATTCTCCAGTGAACTTTAAATTTTAACGAGATATTGCGTTTGTGAGCAACGGATACCCTCATTGCGTGGGATGTATGGTAGCATGCATCATGTTGTAACCGGACTGCGTTTGAAACTGTTTCCGGAGGCCTAAAATTAGATGTAACTACGTTCAGTGAAAATAGGTATCCATTTATCTGACTTTGATGCATGAATGTCTTTTAGTTTAATTTAAAGACACTTTGTATGCTTTTTCATGTTTAATTTCAGGGTAGTAGGAAATAAATTACTCGTATGTTTTTAATTTAAAACGGTACATCAGTAAATGTAAGATCAAAAGAAGTAATCATAATAACTATAACAAGTTAAAGTATCTTATAGGGTGTGGAGTGGTGTTTTAAAGGCATTTAAGTCGGTAAAAGAAAACGTATCAGCACGTCTAGTACTTCGCACCAATTACGATACGATCTGTAAAACGGGAACCACCCGGGTAGCACAAATTGATTCGCAATTTCCTTGACAAAGTGTTGACAGGTGACGATTTATACATTGCGTATTTGGTGCCGCTGACCACTCTGACCGGCAACTATTACGTCGCGTATATGGGCGGTAATGCCTCTAGCGGTACACTGATACCATTCTACCCATGGACGTATGGACCGTCCACCCGGGGACCGGGGACCAAGTTAATGACCTGGGAATTGGCTGATCATGACTGTAGATAGAGCCGAGAAAACTAATATGTGCTTTTTGAATGTTTTGCCTTCCATTTGTGTCCAGAGTTTACGTAGATGTATTTAAAAAGCTACTTTATGTTTAGGTATCGAACTGCCACATATTCTAATTTTGAATCTAAATGCTGGAACTAAATAAGTGCCATGCCTGAATTGCCTGAGCCTGAGCCTAAAAGATGGCGCGGATACCAGTCAATTGTTTTCTTCCGTATTTTCATTTCGTTTCATTTCAAAAGAAATATAAAAACCTCATTGCTTAAATAAAATTAACCATCTTTATTAATTGATCTGACTCTTCAAAACGTTGTAAGTAACTGAAATGGCGGTAAAAAAGTCTTGCAACCGGGATATATTAAGCCGAGTAAACGCTTAATCCTATTATTCGATAGTAATTTATTAGTGATAATACTAATAGAAGATAAACTGAGACTTCCATAATTATATGAGCATAAGCCGTTATCTCAGTTATCTTCCCGCTAGCATCAGAATATTGATTTTACTATTACCACTTTCTATTTACTACCTACCGGCCTAAGAATAATGCAAGGACACTAAGCGCGCTGTCCGATAAGGTGCTTTACGGTGTCTCCGTTGGTTGTTTACTGGCTTTCCGGGTCTCAGCTTTGTCTAAGCTACCGAAACTCGCAATATAATACCTTTTATTACGTTCCGCTTAGAGCTATCTTACATGCGTAATGCATAGAACGGTCTACGCATTTGTCGAATAGTACACAACGCACCGCTATCTGTTTCATATACAGTCGTCAGAAATATAACAACGACCAGTGTGCTCATTAATATCTGAGCAGGTTTCTATTGTCATGGCGTTAGAGTGCGTGTTCAGATTTATTTGAACACCGTGGTCCCTCTGATATATTTGATGGCGGCTGTAATCTTGTTTTACAAGTTTTCAGTTTTGCTTGGTATTTATAAATTGCAACATTACAATTATCTTACCATAACTTTAGAATTGTATCGGCCAACAATTTAGCAGTCAATATAATCTACGGTTTACGATGTTGTGACAAAAGATTAAATAATTATTTTACCAATTGCGGTACAAATACGGATGTAATTTATGTCTTAACAGATAATTGCATTGACTCAAGCCGGCGTAGGTAGGGTATGTATGGGTAACGCGGGCTTCCTCGTCCGTATGTTCGTGTGTGGGCTCGCCAGTTTGTCTCTGCACTTTGCTATTCCTAACTTATCTTATTTTATTAGCTGCGGAACCGTATTGACTGTTTGAAATCAGAGGTCACATATTTAACTGAGTAATAAGACGGCACTGTCGCGTCCAAAAATATATTAACGATTTTGACTCTTGAAATGAATTCAAAAATACGTTCTAAAATGCATATATATTTTTAGACGTGCCTGTACACGGAAAGTCGTTAACAGCACTTTTTGCTGATTATAAAAAGGTACGCCATTTGATCGTAGTTATGTGTTGTGGTTTTGCTTAGTCCTATTTAATAATTTCATAAAAAACTAGTTTTGAAAACGTTTATAATGAACTTGCGAGTTCAAAAGTTAATGTATACCACAACCGGAATTTATTATTGTATTATTTCTGACATCATATTGTATAGATGTTCGTATGTTCTGTAATGTCCACATTATGAAAACTACCACATACTCCAGATTGTTAATTAAATATGATTAATGATTATGTAAATCGTTGAATTCTAAATAGTCTAACATTTTAGGTCGTGCCACAACTGTGGATCTATAAAATTAAAAGTATAGATATTTCAAGTGCTTACATATTTTATTGCCAAAAAACAAAAAAATCGTTAAAGTGCCCCTCAATCCCTTCATTCGACGCTCAGAACTTTTAAAATAGCGCCAATTCAATGTGCGCTCGTTTTCAGCAACAACACACTTGAACAAGCTTTTACTTTCATCAGAAATTGTGACGTCACACGATGACTAAAACATCACTTTTATTTTTAAGCCAAGTGCGCCGTGGGTGTCAATTGCTCAGCGAGACCTCATTGTCTTAAAATCGTCCGTTGACAACAAAAACTCACTATAAAAACTGTCACTACTCTTAGCAACCTCGTATGTCAGTATGGATTCAGAACTCAGATACGAGCTTTATTTCAAATAGGTATTTGGTACTTAGTGAGTTTTGCTTGTCAACCGACGAAATTTATTTATCGATTATCTACATGAGTTGACATTTAGAAATTGTTCTTGGAACGTTCCTGTCTAGTCGCAGGACAATGAGCAATATTATAATGTATGAGTCGTACTCCTACTGCCTTTCTTCTGGAACTGTGTGTCACAGATTAACATCAGACGCCGCATGATGATTGATGTGCTTACAAAGAGTCACTACACAGGTGTCATAATTGTGAATTGCGATCCCTTTTAATAACCCTAGTGATGTGTCTAAGGTTGTCCCTAAATCAATCGACGCAGAATCGGCTTATGCCGGTCTAAAAAGGCTTTGCCGACTAAAAGCGAAAAATCCGATGCCGCGTCGGCCAAGCCGATTCGTAACAATCGATGTCTTTTATGCTCTTACACTATCCCATATTACAAAAGTTCTTATTCACCCCTAAAACTGAATGTATGTCAGTATGTTTCATATACATGAGCAGTTATTGCATGAAATAAGCGGTAGCACTCCCATACTAAATCAGTACGGAAGCACCTATTATGTGCGGTGAGTTCGAGTTATTTATACATCTTGAGGTGATCTGTGGCTGCAGTATATCTCTCACCCGCACCTACTAGTTGTATATCAGTTAGCACTGCACGCCTTGTAATTTCAATAGGGAATGCAGTTGACGGTCGAAAGCGGATGCACGAGCTAATAATAATCCGAAGTACTATCATTTGAGACAAGAAAATACTGTTCACACGGTATGAAGACAGTGTTACAAATATTAGGGTAATCGCAAGTAACCATCGAACTTACGAGTACGTTTGTAAATCAATCGCAGACTCAAACTAAGATTGTGTAATTTTTCAAGCATGTAAATTATGTAATATTCACCACTGTACAATGATATAAGGAAAAATGACATTTCAATTATACGTAGCAGGTAAGCAATCAATATGCATTCTGATTGATGCTAAATAGAGCGTTTTTCTGAAATATAAGTAGATGGACGTTCATTTCTTTGCTCATTTTGAGATTAGTTGTTAGTCTAAGTATTGAGTCTATATGAACAAGTATTGATTTTATTATATCAAATGATAACTCAAAAAAAAAATTGACATATCATTGCTGATAAATTCGTTTACGATTCTAAGCTCGAATTTAATCGACAACCGCAACTAAGTCGCTTCTATGCACTTACCGCATCGTGTCTACTTGACAAGTCTGGCACGACTCATGTTAATACCGCGTATAATTCGAGGATGGTGTGTAATGCCTCCAAATTGGCATGTTTGCTTGAAAGTGATTCTCGTTGCTTCTCTGTGTTCCTCGAACTAAGTGGATATTACTGGTTGTTGTACAATTTAACGTAAATGCTGTTGTTGAGAACCGAATTGATTCCGCATGGATTGACGTAACACGACCTTATGCTAATATGAGTGTAACTTACGAATAGGTTGTCGTAATACGTGTGTCCCATCGTTCGAAGAAAGTTTATTGTTCAAATTATTATAACTCTGCAATAAATTGAATTAAATCATACATTGCACAATTCAAATAAGTTGGAACCAGTGACTCCCAAAAAAATCTTGAATTGATTCGCCTAGCACATTACAAAACTACACACGCGGTCACAGAGTAACTCGCGGTCACTCGCGGTCGGTGTAATTTTTCATAGAAAATACTGCTAACGGGCTGATTCCAAAGAGAGTTTTCAAATATTTACAGGATAGGTAGAATCCTGTTTACAATATTTTCTATGAATAATTGTATCCGAACGAGAGTGTATTATGATTTTTATTGGTGCATTACACTACGAACATATAAAACATGTAAATAACACCCCATCTAAAATTTCGATTTGAAAAACGGACCTGAAATTTCGTTGGAAAATGTCAATAAGTACATCACGCATGAATTTCTTTATTACTCCAAAGTAGGGTTGCCATCTTTAAAATTTGGAAAACAGGACAAGACGCGTGAAAACCCCGGATTTTAGAGATTTTTTCCAAATTCTATTTATTTATTTAATTTTGAAAACTGTCTACAAATGAAATCTTCCCCGGACGCTCCCCGGATGCCCTCTAAACTAGGACAAATCCGGGGAAACCCGGACGGACCCCCTACTCTAAAGGAACTTGACCCGCTATTTAAATAGGAGTGGAGTGATGGGTTAATCGAAGCTTTGATTCGCTATTCTACATGTTTGAAATTGTCAAAGACGCTGCGCGGACAATACGCTGTATTATGAAATGCGCGTGTGTCCCTGCTCACCGCGGTTCATTTGCACATCCACGTTTATATTATGGTTGTAGACTTTCCTAGATGCTTCACCATTATTTTTCCGAGCTTTGCTTTGTTCAGACTGGTCGTTGTAAAAAACTAAAATTATCCGATTACCGATCACATGCGATGTGATAGCTAATGACCGCTAATATCGCACCTTTTACGGATCGCACCGACCTTCCATTCACTCTGTTTACAGCTTATGACAGACGGCGTGTCAATGCAGTACAATTAACCAGTATTATGACTTGACACGTACATACCAAACGCTCGGAAAAATTTATCACATGTCTACGATTTGCCGACGATATTGTTCTTTTCTCTCACACGGCATCCGAACTACAACAAATGCTACAAGACCTCAGCACGGCAAGCCTTGACGTTGGACTCAGTATGAACAGGGCGAAAACTCAGTTGATGACCAATGGAGTAAAACGTAGAGTTCTAGTAGATGGACAGGATATACAATACGTTGAGGAGTATATCTACCTGGGCCAGATAGCTTCCTTCGAAAACAGGCAGTCTTCGGAAATCAACAGACGGATTTCTAATGCCTGGAAGAGCTTCTGGTCCATGAAGTCGCTATTGAAGGGAAACCTTCCTCTTTGCCTCAAGCGTAAACTCCTGGACATGTGCATCCTGCCCATCTTAACCTACGGCGCTCAGACTTGGTCATTGACTGAGGCCCAAAAGTTCCAACTAAAGGTTTGCCAGCGAGCGATGGAGCGTAGTATATTAGGTGTTCGAAGAACTGACCGGATCAGAAACACGGACCTACGCTCCAAAACTCGCATTGTAGATGTCGGTGTCAAGACTGCCAAGCTGAAATGGGACTGGGCCGGACATGTCTGCCGTATGCACCCGGAAAGATGGGCCAAATCACTCACTGAGTGGATCCCACACGATGGCCAACGGAGCAGAGGCAGACCGAAAAGGAGATGGCGGGACGACTTGGACGCGTTCTGCGGAGAATGGTGGGAACTTGCCAACAATAGGACGGACTGGAAAACGAGAGGGGAGGCCTTTGCCCAGCAGTGGGACACGCAATAGCAGGCTATTAAAAAAAAAAAATGTCTAATTCCAAATTAACGTTCGGCGACTTGCCAGTAGGCATTATGGGCTTTTTAACGTGTCAGTAAAACATTTATAATAGCATCATCAATTATATTTCTTAGTCATATGAGAGTTCATTGCAATATTTAAATATATCTATGTACATTAGCGTCAGATGGTACAGTTTACAGAAACTTGCCTTAATATCTGTGTAAAAATTCCGTCCTCATTCGGGCAAATAGCTCCGTGTGCCTACCATGAACTGCCACCATGAGTTTAACGTAGACTTACTTTCTGTCCATCTCGCCCATACTCGCATATTGGTGCGATCGAGACAGATAAAAAGTAAGTCCGTGTTAAATTCACGGCGGCGGCTCATGGTAACCATAGTATACCAACGTATGTAAAATATACATTGGTAAATTTTGGATAACGCAAATGATTCGTGCGTAACTGAAAACAAAATACAAACGGCACACTCAGCAATACAACATCCAATATATTATTATAGTAAGTGAATACTGAAAATTCTACTTTGATTGTGTTTTCTATTGCGGCCATTGACGACGCTTGGCCATCTTGCGCGTTACGCACATTGCATAATGCCACGACTACGACTTTGAGGGAATTAGCAGCTGTAGGTTGAAGCCAACGCTGTCCTAATGGTGACCAGTATTGTGTTTCCCAATCTATTTTACATTCAAATTCAGATGAGCACTTACTAACCGTCCGAGAAAGCTTGCAGTTTTAGAACATTTGTTGTTTTTGAAAAAATATTGCATTGAATGGTTTAAACTCTTTTTGCTAGTTGTCGGTGTTGTGAATATGTAATTTATGAATTTAAGGTTTATTTGTTTTAGTTGTCAGTTTAGTTTCTTCACACATAACAGCTGTTGTAGATAGGTAACATTAAGTTTCATGACAAAACCTCGAGTCAAAGTCTCATTATTATTATACGTATGAAAATATTCATATTTATCGAGTCGTCTCAAATCCGAAACTGTTCGTTTCAAGAGATCTGATAGTAAATGAACTATCAAAATTTAATACAACTCTCTAATTTTAAACATTTTCCTTGCCCACAGGCCAAATCGGAAGAGCAGCTAGCATGCGAGAAGGAATGGCTCAAGGCGGGACACATGTGGCTGGCGCACCGCGGGGGCTTCACTGCCGTGGTGCGAGAGGGAGACGCAGACGCCGGCCGCGCGAGGGTCAGGGTTCTGCAGACTGGCGAGGTGCTCACTGTTGACGAAGATGACCTGGAGAAGGTAAGCCTGTGATAGACAACGTTGACAGAAGGCGGGGCACATGTAGCTGGAGCACCGCGGGGGCTTCACTGCCTTGGTGCGAGAAGGAGACGCAGACGCCGGCCGCGCGAGGGTCAGGGTTCTGCAGACTGGCGAGGTGCTCACCGTTGACGAAGATGATCTGGAGAAGGTAAGCCTGTGATAGACAACGTTGACAGAAGGCGGGGCACATAGCTTGTGCAACTCGGGGGCTTCACTGCCGTGGTGCGAGAGGGAGACGCAGACGCCGGCCGCGCGAGGGTCAGGGTTCTGCAGACTGGCAAGGTGCTCACCGTGGATGAAGATGACCTGGAGAAGGTAAGCCTGTGATAAGCGACGTTGGCAGAAGACGAGGCACGTGTAGCTAAAGCATTGTGGAGGGTACACGGCCGTCATGCGGGAGGGAGACGCAGACGCTAGCCGCGCGAGGGTCAGGGTTCTGCAGACTGGCGAGGTGCTCACCGTTGACGAAGATGACCTGGAGAAGGTAAGCCTGTGATAGACAACGTTGTCTGAAGGCAGGGCACATGTAGCTAGAGTATTCTGGAGGGTACACGGCGATGATGCGAGATGGCTACGCGGACGCCGGCCGCGCGAGGGTCAGGGTTCTGCAGACTGGTGAGGTGCGCACCGTGGATGAAGATGACCTGGAGAAGGTAAGCCTGTGATAAGCGACGTTGGCAGAAGACGAGGCACGTGTAGCTAAAGCATTGTGGAGGGTACACGGCCGTGATGCGGGAGGGAGACGCAGACACTAGCCACGTGAGGGTCAGGGTGCTGCAGACTGGCGAGGTGCTCACCGTTGACGAAGATGATCTGGAGAAGGTAGGCCTGTGATAAGTGACGTTGGCAGAAGTCGAGGCAAGTGTAACTAAAGCATTGTGGAGGGTACACGACCGTGATGCGGGAGGGAAATCCAGACGCTAGCCACGTGAGGGTCAGGGTGCTGCAGACTGGCGAGGTGCTCACCGTTGACGAAGATGACCTGGAGAAGGTAAGCCTGTGATAGACAACGTTGACTGAAGGCGGGGCATATGTCGCTGGAGCAACTCGGGGGTTCACTGCCGTGGTGCCAGTAAAAAACCGGGATCAAGGTTACTTTATAAAGAATACCTTATTAAGGTTATATAGTAAATTCACACCCGGGCTTAAAGAATAAAATCGTTTTTTTTTTTTATATTTGACGATAAAATCTACTTTCCTAAGTAATTTTAGTGTTGGTTCATTATTTTTTATGAATTTATAACAAAGTATTTTTTTTGTAATGTATTGGGCTTTGGCTCCACTTTCAAAAGTGTGCAACCTCTAAACGTTAACCAATCTCATCATTTTTATATATCAGAGAAACTTAGGGCGTGAGTAAAGTCAGGGAAAATATCACAGTTTTCAAAAATGAAGCACTCTAATATATACATATATAAATGTTAAGAAACGTCCATTGCTTGACATAGTCTTACTCCAGAGATTGCAACATTTCATTTTGTAGGTCTTCCCACCAGCCATCAATCCTTCAAACATGTCCAGTTCACTGCCGCTTTTCGCGATTTTCGATTTCCGTTACTAAATGCATTTCATCTATAATACAGCACCACATTTCCTATTGCAGGCCAACCCACCCCAAATGGAGCGCTGCGAGGACATAGCGTCCCTCCGCTGCTTGAACGAATGTGGCGCTCTGAACGTGTTGCGTTCGCGTCATGCTGCCGGACTACCGCATGCCCGCGCAGGTCATGCGCTCCTGGTCCTCGGGCCGCCTAAGCGCGCCTCCCCCATTTACACTGAAAAGGTAAATGAATATGATTTGATTATCAAATCTGCAGATGCGCTAGATCAGACGACGGCGACACAAGTCACGTCGCCTAAGCGTCTCCCTAAATCGATCGACACGGAATCGACTTAAGCCGGTCAAAAAAGGCTTTATGTCGTCGTATTAAGTACCCTAGTTTTAAGTGGTTTTTATGTAGGTACATTGTAGTCACAGTGCCTTGATGTCATTGTTGTAATGCCGTGTGAATAATAAATATTTTCATATTGCGTTTCGAGGGAGGCGGAATGAGGGGAAAAGAGTAGATGATTTGTCTGAATAGGAATTGTTTACCATGCACTATTAAGCGTAATTATACAAAAGAAGCTCCCGACTGCTTGCTGAGAAGAGTCTTTGCCAAATTACAGACTGTAATGGTCAGTAAACTAAACTGGACACATTCTTTCAGGTGGCAGCTATGTTCCGAGGCTGCCGCGCCGATGATATGCCGCCGCACGTGTTCGCGGCTGCGCAGTCCGCGCATCGTTGTATGCTGGCTTCGAGACGTGACCGAGCGATTGTGTTTATGGGAAGGTAAGGCTTTTAACTCCTAGGGAATTATGCTTCCCTGGTCCCTTCACGCATGTGATATCTGCGAGGCTATTCGTGCATCTACAGGCTGGATTCTAAACATTATCAGGTTCAAACTGCTACTGAGTTATGCTTGCCTGGTCGCGAGATGAAAACATACATTGTTAAACAAATAAAATAAGACCATATCCACCAAACTGGTTAAATTGCACTCAAATCTCAATAAAATCCTGAGTTTACTACTAAAATTCGAAATAACGTAAATGTAGTAAAGTGATAACATTTGAACTAGTTCCTGGCTAAAGCACATAACAGTGTAAATGTATGCACCTACAAAACGCGTTTCTAATGCACGATTTACAACCTAGCTTTAGGACTTAATAGATAATTACTTTTGTCGTAAATTGCTGCCACCGATCGTATCATAACCCGTCTGGATATTATCCTTTATTAGTTACCACTTCTTACGCGAATTAAATTTCAAACTTTACTCATTAATATAAAGCTCACTTTTGATCAACTCTATTCACGTAGATGTTAATCCTTTCTAGTGTACCTAAAAGGCGTTAAACTAGAAATTATAGCAGAATGTGATAACAAAATTGGTTTCATGTTGCGCATGGACATAGATCATTGATATTCCTCGATCATTTTCAACCATGTACAAAGTTGCACCGTAATATTATAAAACAAGGCCTCTTTTTGTATGAACGAACGATCCTGTCACTTCTAACGATAGTCATTAGTGTTGGGATAATCTTTTAAATATTAATAAAGCATTAAACGATGCTCGAGTTCAAATTTCAAGGTTAGTTTTTGCATAGCCTTAAATATGATTTAAAGACGAGATATTAATTATCTTATGGGTATTGCAAACCTGTTACGCTTTTATAAATAACTATAGACTAACTAGCATTTTAAGGTACTGTTGTCAATGGGTGTCGAAAAGAAGTTTCTGCATTTGCAATTACGTCTTTTATTATTTGTTATGTACAGATACAGTTCCACACGTTTATGGCATCTGTAACACATTTTTAAAGCAGACCGTAATAGAACACGGAATCCTCCATTTCGATTATTCTGACTCGAACTTGAGCAGTATTTTTTACGTTTTCTAATTATGAATACGTAGTGTTATTTTTTTTAGTAAAACGTTGCGTGCGTAAACATGTTTGTCATCATTCAAAAACCTTTTTTGTTCTGTGTAAGCATCTTAAACTTTTTACTAATTGCTAATCATGTTTTAAATCAAAGATCTACAGATAAAAGGATTGATACCAATTATGTACTGGATGTAGGGTGTACTGGAGTAATTACAAATGTCAAAAAACGTCGGATAATTTCGAAAGGAGACAAAGACGATGTATTTACGAGTAATATTCCAGTGATTTTCGAGATTACACTTTCGGAATTACCCAAATACGGTATTATGGTGGATCAGAATTCCAATTTTGTCGATAATACATTCCTCCTAATGCGTCCATACGCATTGGTGATAGGAGAAACCTATGTTCTGCAGTGGACTTAGATAACCTAATGCATAATTGCGTACGCATAAGGCCATACATAAGAGAGGCGTATGTCCTGCAGTGAACTAAGATAAGCTGCATACGCATAGGTAATAGGAGCGCCCTATGTCCTGCAGTGGACTTAGATAAGCTAATGCATACGCATAGGAAATAGGAGAGGCCTATGTCCTGCAGTGGACTGAGGTGGCTAACGATGATAGCACATCCAAACCTTCAAGACAAAATGCCGGCAACGCATTTGCGACGCCTCTGGTGTTGCGCATGTCCCATGGGCGATGTTAATTGCTTTCCATCAGGCGATTCGTCTGTTGGTTTTCCACCTATAGCATAAAAAACAATGTTAAGCTACAATCTACATGTACTTTTCAGGTCAGGTTCAGGGAAGACGTCAGCCATGCGGCATTGCATATGGTACCTGGCGAGTGCGTACCCCGCGCAGGGCTCCAAGTTGACTCCGGAGCGACTGAGCGCTGCCATGGATGTGCTGCACATGTTTGGATCTTGTCGGTGAGTTGGTAATACGCGCCTAGATGGCTAAATGGACATGACATGACATGGCATGGTATGACAGCATTGTAAGCTCTGAAATGGAATTCGAGATCAAAAATGTAAACAATCTATGACAATGACATGACATTACAAAGTCAATGTTAAAGTGACATTCCAGGGGTATAAAACGTTTTATATCGAATGTAGTTTTTAACACCTTTGTAAATTAACGTCGCATTTTGAGAATGGTTTTTTATTTTATTTTATTTAACACTTCACTTAGAACTATCCTTACAGGTACTAAACCTAAGACAATGTTTTATCTACACGCGAAAGTCAAAGTATGTTCGATACACAAAGTATCACAATCGTTAACATATTTTTGGATATGACAATAAAAAACATACATCTGAGTGTCGACGGTTCCTGATTACAAAAATAAAACCTAGAAAATTTGCTAGAATGATGTAAATAATCAACATAATCAATGTTTGAAAACGAATGTCGTGTTACTTTAATCTTTAGGATAGTCAGGGAACAAATTTCAGTCTACATCTTAGTTACAATTGAATCCATTTCGATTAAAATACGAAAATGATTGATTTGTAGGTAAAAATACTAAAATCTGTATACTTTGTAATGCTAAATTTTAGGAGTAAAAATTCATAAAACAGTCATTTGGTGCACCCTCTTATTTAGATTTTTGAAGTACATAGTTATAAATGCGAACCCTCTTAAATGGTTCTTAGTGTAGTTACCGTATTAAATTACGAATAAACTAGTTATTGTTATAACTGCGAACCAAATGTTTAAGATTTCTCATCATTGCCAGTAGTATAAATTAAACACCTTACATTTTATTAAAAGTAGCGAAATATATCATTAAAAAATTTTTATATTTTGCTTAATGTTTTGTATTAAAACTTTGTAAAATATTTAAAAATTCTGCGTACCGTCAGTGACGGTAAATACGCATTTTTTATAAGTATTTGAATGATTTTAGATTACCCCCCTCTCGTGATTATTTTTTTGTGCTGGTATCCCATTTGTTTACATTTTTGATCTCCAATTCGATTTCACACCTTAGGCTTATAGGCAGTTTCACAGTTCGTAACTGGCACTAGCATAGAGCCAGCAATGCGTTTGTGGTATTACTTTTGCAAGTGATATGACTTCTGAGTATACGCTTGGTGCCAGAATTGTCATTACGATCATCGTCGAGTTGTTACCGAAAACGTAATATTACACGTTATTTGGTTATATAGACCTTGTGTATTGTTTGGTTCTGAAGAATATCAGAGCCCTATTTAGACGACGCTAGAACTAGCAGATGTTTTGTTGTAAATATGCATCGAAATTTCATTGCATTTGGGACATGTAACGAAAATAAGTAAATTTAAGTTACTAAAGTTTCGAGCATTCAGCATTTTTTATAACTTATTTGAAAATTTCGTGTCTCAAATAATTTTGGATTAACTGTTCCTCATATGTGAACTAACTCTTGACTGTTGCAGCACGGGGTCAAACCCTCACGCGTCACGCGTTGTGTCACTCGTGTCACTGGACTTCGAGGGCGGCGGCGCGCTCGTGTCGGCCTCGGTGCAGACCCTGCTGCCGGACTTGAGGCCGGGCCGCGCTAGGCTCACCGCGCTGCACACGTGAGTGTCACTAGCACAGTCTCCAACCAAAACTGGATGCGTGTGTCATTGGACTTCGAGGGACCGCCTCTCGTTTCGGCCTCGTTGCAGACCCTGCTGCCGGACTTGAGGCCGGGCCGCGCTAGGCTCACCGCGCTGCACACGTGAGTGTCACTAGCAGCAGTCTCCAACCAAAACTGGTTGCGTGTGTCGTTGGACTTCGAGGGAGGCCGCTTCTCGTGTCGGCCTCGGTGCAGACCCTGCTGCCGGACTTGAGGCCGGGCCGCGCTAGGCTCACCGCGCTGCACACGTGAGTGTCACTAGTACAGTCTCCAACCAAAACTGGTTGCGTGTGTCGTTGGACTTCGAGGGAGGCCGCTTCTCGTGTCGGCCTCGGTGCAGACCCTGCTGCCGGACTTGAGGCCGGGCCGCGCTAGGCTCACCGCGCTGCACACGTGAGTGTCACTAGCAGCACAGTCTCCAACCAAAACTGGTTGCGTGTGTCATTGGACTTCGAGAGACCGCCTCTCGTTTCGGCCTCGGTGCAGTCTGTTGCCTGATTTGAAGCTGGGCCCCGTAGGCAACATTAACATCATTTTTATAGCCATTTTCGACGATACGGTCGAGGAATTTAATTTCCTACCCATTTCGTACCTTGTCATAGTAGCTATAATATGACAGTCCTAGCAGCTTTCATATTGATTGTCACCGTGACAAGGTACGAAATGGGTAGGAAATTAAATTCCTCGACTGTACAATGGCAACGTTTGCCTTTGCTCTTCGCTTTGGTGAGTATCTCAACATTCTCTAATTTTATACAGAGTTGATGCAGACTCAATTGTTGCATCTGTAGTATTCTGTAGCTTTTACATATCCCTAAGCGAAACCCTTTTTTTCCTAGCCTATATTGATGTCCCACTGTTAGGCAAAGGCCTCTCCCCTGGATCACCATGACTTCAATTATGTACGGTCGGGGAAATTGAATGTTTAGCAGTTTATGGCTCACTTTACGTTGGACGTGCTTAGTACATACAACACAACCAATTTAACTTGAACCGCAAAGTGCTAAACATTCAATTTCCTCGACTGTACTTCCTCCGGTTCGTTGTCAAGGAATGTCCAAGTCGTCCCGCCATCTTCGTCTGAGCTTGCCAAGTCCACGTTGCTGTTGCGGCACCCACTTTGCGGCTATACCAGCCCACCTGTCGGGATGCATGTGGACGTGGCCAGCTCAGTCCCTTGTTTACGTTACTATTACATATTTCCGTTATAAAACCACACGTGCCGGTTTGCGGTGTCACTCCTTCACCTTTGAAAATATTCCCACACGTACTAAGAAATTCGGTAATTCCTTCATATGACTATTAAAAAGTGGAATTCTTTACCGGCACATGTGTTTCCGCATACCTATAAGTTGGGACCCTTTAAACGAAGCGTGAAGAAGCATCTAGCGGGCCAGCAAGGCGGTGGCAACTAACAGGTTACTGATTGTCTCCTGTTCGTTGCCGCCGCGATTTGGGCTCTACTTTTCACTTACGGTCAGGTGGAGTGGAGCCACTTTGTTGTGCCAACATAAAAAAAAAAATATCTTTTCAGACTTTTCCACGGATGTGACGGGCGCCTCCGTCGCGAACTGCTCTTCGACCAAGCGCCAGTGAACGCCCCCAATCCATTCCTCACCTCGAGTGAAAAAGCCGACGCACCCGCCGACTTCTCGGCTTTGAAAGAAGCCCTTCAGTTACTAAGTGTTACTGAACAAGAACAGATGGCCGTGTGGAAGATACTAGCTGCTATCTGCCATCTGGGATGGGCTGGGGTTTTAAAAGGTACGAGTACTAACTTTCTCTCTCATCTCTTGTTCCTTACTTCGAACGATAAAGCCGAAGTAACAGCAAATATCTCGGCTTTGAAAAAAGCGCTTCAATTACTGATAAGGAACAGATGGCTATGTAGAAAATATTACCTGCCAACTCTTGGATGTCGTTAAAGGTCATTCAATAAATCTACTTACCGTAAATAATATGAGCTAGCCGACACACCAGTGTTTGAGTAGATCTCACCGTTATTGATCGAGAGTTATAAATAAAGGGAAAAAACGAGACAAAGTGAGCGCTATCCCAAGATATATGATTTATCACATCGAGAAAGGGCCGAGTTTGCATTTAATCTAGATATACTATTTGGCTTATCCTCCGGCTGCCCAGACAAAATTTGCCAGTGAATTTTGATTGAGTACTATAATAAGTAGAATACAATTTATTTTGTTTGAGGCTATCTCAAACAGGTAAGGAGGTATCTGGGCTACAAGAGGGTATGTAACTATAGTATACAACAATTGGCTGATAATGATGCAGCTTATATTAAATTAACTAACATCTACTACTACCCTTATCGTTTAACTTTCATCCTATCATAGTACGGAATTACTAACAAGAGTGTTAGAAGCCCGACGCCGTAGGCGGGGGTCTTTTAATGACTCGAGTTAGTATTCCGCTTACCGACCGTGATGCATACAATGTTTTTCATCACATTTGCCGACAAGAAAAAATAAAAAAAAGTTTTAAGACAAAAAATGATTACCTAAATGACGTACTGACATTATTTCTATTACTCCCTAGGGGATTTCACTTTTCTATTACTCCCGCTATGCATGCAAGCAATGGCGCGCTTAGACAGCAAGTGTGATGAAAAATAAGTTTTAAGACGAAATATTGTTAAATGACGTACCGACAGTTCTATTACTCCCTAGGGAATTTCACTTTTCCATTACTCCCGCTATGCATGCAAGCATGCAAATTAGACAGCAAGTGTGATGAAATAGTACATTGTGCATCAAGGGAGGTACATAAGTACGGAATTACTAACGAGAGTGCTAGACGCCCGCGGCGTAGGCGGAGGGCTTTTAATGACTCGATTTAGTATTCCGCTTGCCGACCGTGATGCATACAATGTTTTTCATCACACTTGCCGACAAAAAAATAAGTTTTAAGACAAAATATTGTTAAATGACGTACTGACATTTCTATTATTCCCTATTGAATTTCACTTTTCTGTTACTCCCGCTACGCATGCAAGCATGCAAATTAGACAGCAAGTGTGATGAAAAGCTTTATATTAATCCAAAACCTCATTTTCCAGCGAACACCGGGTCCGGCATGAAGTACCAATTCGGTAACGCGGGTCTCGCAGCGCGCGTCCTCGGTGTGACGGCTGAGGAACTCACTCGCGCTGTGTTCGTTGCGACCGGCCCTTCTTCGCCGCAGCCGAACAATAACCTCAGGTATGGGGCAGTTTTTTAGGTCTTGCTAAATTCCAGTAGGTTTATTGTCTTTCCGTTTGTATTGTGGGGAAGTGATGCATGACGCTTTAAATGATAATGCCCGGGCATATAAAGGGATATCCTGCGACCATATATAACATGGACGTCTAGCGCCAGCTCAAAAATGCCCCCAAACAGAATTGTTCAATTGTGCCAAGAAGGATATAGCGCTTTTCTTAACACCACGCATATTTCGGCGCAACATCTTTGACAAATGTTTATAGAATATAGCCAATCAAAACTTTGACGGACCAATCACAACTAATTTTTAATGGCGGTTTAAGTTTTTAGGTTGAAATCGAAATTCATTACAGTGATGCATTGAAGAGGGGGGACACTTGTCAACTAAAATTCAGGACCGTTTATGAAAGGCAATTTACTATGGCGTGCGGCTTTCATGTTTTATTTGTTCGTAGGGGATATCAATCTAGTGTAAGTAAGCTAGCAAGATTGTACTTCTCGCTTCCTGTAGATAAAATCTAATCTTCATTTCTAAGCCAGAGTGCTAGTAAGCTAATTTAAAAGATAATTAGGGGATTTTTTAACCGACTTCAAAAAGGAGGAGGTTTACAATTCGTCGAAATCTTTTTTTTTTTTATGTATGTTCCCCGATTACTCGAAGACGCGTGGACCGATTTGAAAAATTCTTTTTTTGTTTGAAAGGGTATACCTTCTAGTTGGTCCCATTGTCACCGAATCCAGATCTGATGATGGGATCCTGGAGAAATCGAGGGAACTCTTCAAATGTTGTAGGCACACATGACATTTTTCATTTATTTTCGAAGACTTATCAAGTATTTGCGTCTAGTCTTGAACGTTTTAAGTTGGTGATGTGATGATGGAAGGTACAACTCCTTAGCAATTAGGAGTTGGGGGATAATTCTTTAAGTATAACATATTTCGTGTATTTTGGAAGCTATTTGAGTATTTGCCTTTAGGGGGGTCATCCTTTCATGTTGTTGAGCTGATGATGAAAGGTACAACTCCTTAGAGATTAGGAGTTGGGGGACAATTCTTTCAATATAACATATTTCATGTATTTTGGAAGCTATTCGAGTATTTGCGTTTAGGTGGTCATCCTTTCATGTCGGTGAGTTGATGATGGAAGGTACAACTCCTTAGAGATTAGGAGTTCGGGGATAATTCTTTAAATATAACTTAGTTCATGTATTTTGGAAGCTATTTGAGTATTTGCCTTTAGGTGGTCATAGTCTCATGTTGGTGAGCTGATGACGAAAGGTATAACTCCTTAACGATTAGAAGTTGGAGGATAATTCTTTGAATATACAACAACTGTCATACATTTTCGAGATCTATTTAAGTGTTTGCTTAGTAGTTATGACATGTTGGGTAGCGGTTAGTGATTCTTTAAATAATGGCATGCTAAGGCTGTTACCTATAATCTTTGAAATTATTCATACTTGCTGATGATACAATGTATATCTCCTTGATAATGGGTTAATTCTTTGAATATTTAAGTTATCCAGTTCAGGTTTTCTGGCCTATTACAGTGCAGTACATTCAAATTATAAGTATTTAGAGCATACTAAATAACGATTTTACACTACTAAAAAGCAAAAAATAAAATATTTTAAACTAAAAATAAAACCGCCTTCAAAAATTCGCCCGAACTAAAAAGTCAAAAATAATTTTAGTTCCTACTTCTTAGGATTTCCTACCCAAAACTTTAAACCTTTTACCCTATTCATTGAAATAAAATATTATGGCTAGGTATCTTACAGATTTCTTAGAAGTCGGTGCCATGCCAAATATGTTCACTTCGCGAGTTTATGTCTGTATTTGATAGAAGCTAGAGCTTTGTAACTTACTGTCACTCCGGTTATGTTTTCATCAAAATGACTGAGGTAGATCATTCTGTTGATAAAAACATAATCGGAGTGACAGTAAGTTACAAAGTTCTATCTAATATATACCTATGAACGTATTTGGCTTGGCACCGACTTCTAAGAAATCTGTAGGATACCTAGCCATAATATTTTATTTCAATGAATAGGGTAAAAGGTTTAAAGTTTTGGGTAGGAAATCCTAAGAAGTAGGAACTAAAATTATTTTTGACTTTTTAGTTCGGGCGAATTTTTGAAGGCGGTTTTATTTTTAGTTTAAAATATTTTATTAATAGGATGGAGTTCTATATAATAAACAGGACAAAACGTTTGGTTTGGATCTCTACAGCGACGAGTCGAAACTCTGATTAATTTAAAGTTTGTACAAATGTACGAACAACAATCCAGATGGCCTTCCGTGCCCAGAAGTGCGAGACAGAGGCAAGACTTTGTTCGTGGTTCGCGGTAGGCACTCAGTTTATGATGGTTCCGTTTGTATCGTGCGAAAGTTACGCATGCTACGAACAAATAAAACACGGAAGCCGCACGCCATGCTAAATTGCCTTTCAAAAACGGTCCTGAATTTTAGTTGACAAGTGTCACCCCCTCTTCAATGCGTGATGCATTGAATTTGAATATCAACCTATACATCAGGTCAAACATTTTGATTTATTATTATACCCATAGTTCCTGTGATCACTGAGTTGACTTTGAGAAATAGATTTTTGATATTTCAATTAGGCTCAAAACTATTGCTTTCACAGTTTACATCATTTCCATTAACAATGTAGCTCCACAAATACCGCGCACTCAATTTAACAGAAAACCTTATTCGATGATAACATTTGATACTATTGTTGCAGAACTCCTTCACCGTCCAGTGAGAGGGAGATATCTGGCACGGAAGCCCTGGACGCCTTCGTGACCGGCCTCTACAACGAGACCTTCAATATCATCGCGGCTTTGGTCAACAGGTATGTACGACATTTTGCAATTTCTATTGTTTACTTCTTCAGTTGGCTATCATAATTCTCATTTAAAATCTTTTTTTTTCTCAACTACTTTAATTCGTATTGATTGGTGTTCTGGATAGGACAAATTCAAAGTGTCGTTAAATGTGTAATCATCCCCCTACCCTTTCGTCACTACTCATTCGCCCTACTCATTCGTCATTCAAAATGTTACCTATTTGCCAGGAAATATAGTTGAATATAGTTTGTCTAAAAATTTTTATGAATCAAAACAAATGAAAATCTGTTCTAGTTGAATTGAATTTAAAGTTTTCGGTGTTAATTATACCACTAATTGGAGTTCGAGGCTAAAGAAACTACGACAGATACTTTACTGTCAAATCTGTCAAAGTCTCTATGTCATTGACAAATAAAGTTTTCAGATTTCGACAACCTTTTTGTCATTTTATTTATTTATTTAAAATAATTCATAATAAAAACATTACATACCCCTGTAATGTTTGTACACCTTTTTGTTTAATATGGCTGTCACAACTAGGATTTACTTAAAAACACGTAAATACCTAAAAACTTTTCTTTTCTCTAAACTAACATTGATATATGACAAAATTTTATTGTAAAGAACTGAAGAAGAAAATGATAAGAGCCTACATTTCAAAATCCTGGATAAAAATCGATTTCGCTCCGTGATCGTTTTAACAGTTCGAAAAAAGATGCTGATTTGACTTGCCAGTCATCATGCCTATGATAAATTATAATTTTCAGGAGCATCTCCACATCAGCTCGAACGTCGGCGTCTCTGTTGCTGCTGGACGCGCCGGGCGCCGACAACCCCATGTCGTCCGGACACCAGAGCGGAGCGCCCCTCTCTAAATTACTCTCCAACTACCTACAGGTACCTTCTCCATCTAGAGACGAGAAAAAAACGTTTTTTTGTATAACATTAATTACATGAACCTAAATTTCATAATTGCCTTTTAAACCAGTAAAGGTTTCAAAAGTCACTTAGCTAAATTATGTTTGTTTTTGGCTTAATTCCGTTTTTAATGATAATTAACTTTACTCATAATTTAACGATTGATTTTACTCCCCCTTCTATCGGAACGGCGGTGGAAACGCGATCGACGTGAGGACACTAATCTAAAACTTCTTGTCTTGGAATGATAATATGCTTGAAAATTTTGTAAAAATTTATATTTTTTTGAGTTGGTACATTAGAGTCTTAAACTCAAGAACAAACAATCTTGCGGTAACATTTTTCTAATCCTGACAAAATTGATTCCTCATCTCATGACAAATTTTAAATGCTTACTTTGTTTGTCAGGAACGCTTGCAAGCAGTATTCCACGATGCAATGCTGGTGGCGCCGCGGGAGCGCTACGCTCAGGAAGGCATCACGCTGGACGACGGGTCTGAAGAAGGTACATTATTCCCATTGTGTCAGCCTACGTAGTTAAATAAAACACAAATACCCTCGCCGGGACTAGAACCCGGAACTTCGAGCTTCCTAGGCTGAGGAAATGAAGGGTTGAAGGCCATAGCTCGATTCGTTGGTTGATGAAGATGTAAAAATATAGGTTATTTTGTGATAAACCAAATACCAATATTAATATACACCGTGGGCTATTTAAACCCGACCGATTTTAACAGTGTATTCCTGACCACATTTAGCCACTCACATGCTTTGATTTTTGCGATAGTCTCTATTTATATGTAAAATAAGAGTGATAACATGTAACAAAAGCTACATGAAGCATGTCAGTGGATAGAAACTATAATGTCATGTAAACTTTTCTGGATATAGCCTAGTTTCAGAGTTATTTCTAATTAAAAAAAAAGTAGTTGTTACTCAGTGCAAAAGGTTTTTTTAACGGCGTTTGGTGCCATTATTGCCATTGGTGCGTTTGATGTCAAAAGTGAGAAATAAAACCTTTTAACACCTTGGCGGACATTAAACGCTTATAGGCGTAATCTCATTGTTTCTTCTATTGTGTTTGGAGTAGTGTCCGCCAAGGTGTTAAACAGTGAGGTTTATGTAAAAAAAAAGTTCACACTCATTTTAAGTGCTAGTTTACTGAATAAAATTAACTTTTTATGCTAAAATACATCAAAAATGCGTGGTTAAAAACTTTCGGGTTATAAGAGCTCACGGTGTATATGCCTGTCCTCCATAAGAATACACTCGTTGCATTCATATACTTTCCTAAATCAAACAGTCGAAATATACCTGTATTAACACATAGAGTATATTGAATAGTAGTGTATAGAGTTATCAGTCAAGGTTTTTGCTTGCAGCGCCATCTATTGATGATTCCCGGCAACTTTTCTCATATATATACATGTATATATATATATATATATATATATATATATATGTATAGGTATATATATAGCTTTGTAGATTGGTAACCTTTGAAATAATGGACAAACAAAACCAGATCACATCAAGTGTGAACTTGCCACGCATTTCTCATTTGGAATCAGCTGAAGAAGTTCACACATTATGTGACCTAGTTCTGTTCGCCCGAACTAGGATCGAGAAACAATAAAACAAATAAAATATTTTAAAATAAAAATTAAACCGCCTTCAAAAATTCGCCTGATCTAAAAAGTAAAAAATAATTTTAGTTCCTACTTCTTAGGATTTCCTACCCAAACCTTTAAACATTTTACCCTATTCATTGAAATAAAATATTATGGCTAGGTACCCTACAGATTTCTTAGAAGTCGGTGCCAAGCCAAATAGGTACGTTCATAGTTATATATTAGATAGAGCTTTGTACTGCCCGTACTCCGATTATGCTTTTATTAACAGTATGATCTGCCTCAGTAATTTTGCTGAAAGCATAACAGGAGTGATAGTAAGTTACAAAGCTCTATCAAATACTTATACTCGCGAAGTGAACATATTTGGCTTGGCACCGACTTCTAAGAAATCTGTAGGGTACCTAGCCATAATATTTTATTTCAATGAATAGGGTAAAATGTTTAAAGGTTTGGGTAGGAAATCCTAAGAAGTAGGAACTAAAATTATTTTTTACTTTTTAGATCAGGCGAATTTTTGAAGGCGGTTTAATTTTTATTTTAAAATATTTTATTTTATTCTTTTTAGTACCTTGTGTATTTTATATAAAATCGTTATTTTGTATGCTCTAAATACCTACTTATAATTAGAATGTATTGCACTGTAGTAGGTTAGAATACCTTAACTGGCTAACTTATATGAATACAACAAACATTCCCATTCCATTCCAATTATCAAGGAGATATACATTGTATCATCAGCAGGGTATGAATAATTTCAAAGATTATAGGTAACAGCCTTTAGCATGCCTATATTATTTAAAGAATCACTAACCGCTTACCAACATGTCATAATCATAACTGCTAAGCAAACACTTGAATAGATCTCGAAAATGTATGACAGTTGTTATATTATCCTCCAAACAAAGAATTATCCTCCAACTCCTAATCGTTAAGGAGTTATACCTTTCATCATCAGCTCACCAACATGAGGCTATGACCACCTAAAGGCAAATACTCAAATAGCTTCCAAAATACATGAAATATGTTATATTTAAAGAATTATCCCCCAACTCCTAATCTCTAAGGAGTTGTACCTTCCATCATCAGCTCACCAACATGAGGCTAAGACCACCTAAAGGCAAATACTCTAATAGCTTCCAAAATACATGACATATGTTATATTTAAAGAATTATCCCCCAACTCCTAATCTCTAAGGAGTTGTACCTTCCATCATCAGCTCACCAACATGAGGCTATGACCACCTAAAGGCAAATACTCAAATAGCTTCCAAAATACATGACATATGTTATATTTAAAGAATTATCCCCCAACTCCTAATCTCTAAGGAGTTGTACCTTCCATCATCAGCTCACCAACATGAAAGGATGACCACCTAAAGGCAAATACTCAAATAGCTTTCAAAATACACGGAATATGGTATATTTAAAGAATTATCCCCCAACTCCTAATTGCTAAGGAGTTGTACCTTCCATCATCAGATCACCAACTTAAGACGTTCATGACTAGACGCAAATACTTGATTAGTCTTCGAAAATAAATGAAAAATGCCATGTGTGCTTACAACATTTGAAGAGTTCCCTCGATTTCTCCAGGATCCCATCATCAGATCTGAATTCGGTGACAATGGGACCAACTAGAAGGTATACCCTTTCATACAAAAAAATAATTTTCCAAATCGGTCCACGCGTCTTCGAGCAATCGGGGAACATACATAAAAAAAAAAAAAAGATTTCGACGAATTGTAAACCTCTTCCTTTTTGAAGTCGGTTAAAAAAATATGTCACTTTCAAGTTTTATTTTTACACTAGCCTTATCCATGAAGTTTTTAGGTACTAACTTATTAAGCATCTGTATATTATTTGCTATCAGTTTGATTGAAGTTGAATTAAAAAAACAGTAGCCGCATTGCACAGTTTTCTAATGTCGGCGAACGGAGCTCGTGGGACATTTCCATCTTGAAACGGTTTTTGCGAATGGCTTCCAATTTGCATATATATGCGTTTTGAGTAACATTAAAATGCTCACGCATTTTACCACAATTAGGCAAACAACACATTTGACCGCATCGCACCATTTTTACAAAAATCCAATCCATGTACAGTACATACATGGAAAAGCACAATTATAGGAGTCCAGAACAAGCACAGTCGTTGTATGAAATCACTAAAATAATATCGTTTCGATGCACTTCCAGTTCAAGCATCGAAGACAACCAAAGCGAAATTTTAATTATGGCCGACCTTGCAAAAACATTCCGTTCATTCAATATATTTTTTAAATGCATCTAAAATATTTGTAGCTAAAGAATTCAAATTGGACAAAAGTAAAAATACAAGTATAGCTAAATTAATATTACATTTCTCTATGTATAAAACAAAAATATTTTGAGAGCCAAGTAATGAAAAAAAACTAATACTTTGTCATTTCTTTCGTTTTGTTAACTGCGCGTAACGGAAAATAAAATAGTGGCTGTACAGATAGCACAAGATCTTGAAATTGATATCAACGCCCTCTAACGTTAATTTCCGGAAGCATATCCGATGACGTCATGAGTACATCAAATTCACTACTTCAACTAAGTGAAAACACCGTGTATTAACAGACCATACATCCTTTGTGAAACTGTTTCGATCTTCTGTTACGTCTTATTTGTTTTGTAATCTGTATTTTATTTCAGATTGGCTGTCAGAAACAGTGAACCCAGGCCCCATGGTGGAGCTGCTGGACAAATCGCCGCAGAACTCGATAGTGCGTAGCTCACAGGCCGACCTTCGCGAGTGCGACCGACGCGGTCTCTTGTGGTTAGTACATTTCCTTATCGGTTTGAAATCCACACATTAATCGTCAGTTGACAACCAAAACTCACTATAAAATAACAACAGAGATACGAGCTTTATTTCAAATAGGTAAATGTCACTTAGTGAGTTTTGCATGTTAACGGATGATTTTATTGATTGCTAAAGTGCTTCATCTGAGTGACAAAGCTCCTAGTGTTAAAGTTTATAAAAGACTCTGAAGACCCTCAATTCTTGGCATTTTAGAGAAAATAAAGTTACAGCCGAGACACGAGGTAAAAGCATCAGTGTTCGACGCTGCACCAGTATTCGGCATGGGCATTTTATATCTACTTCTACCTTAATCCCAGACGATCTTCTACCAGTAATTAGAACACTCAAGGGTTCAGAATCACTGTCTCTAAGATCAGCCGAAATGTTCAGTTTTTGCATGTAAGGACTATATTACTAAACATGACACATCTCGTCATCAACATTCGTGTTCTGAATTATTTTTTATTCTATCATCAGGCTTTTAGATGAAGAGTCGATGTACCCCGGCTCATCTGACGATACTTTCCTTGAGCGAGTGATGACGCACTACGGACCTCCCAACCAGACACAGTACCTCATCAAGAAGGCACCCCACGCCCGGCAGTTCGTCTTGCAGCACCTTCAGGTAACATCACCAGACTTTCAGTCCACTGCTGGACGTGTGCCTCCTATTGACTATGCGTCCATACGTAGTATTAATTTAGAGTTTCTAAATACAACAACAGATCGTTTTGTATAATAGCAAATGCTTTAGTATTTCCAACTTGATATTTTGCATCCAGCAAGGAGGTAAATGGACATAGTCGCCACGCTGGGCAAGCGATTTGGTAATGTATGTATGTATATTTATTATTGTACACAAACCACAGGTAAAAATACTCATATACACAAAAATTTTGACAGGTACACGCTGTAGTGTGGTAGGTAGGTAATTGCAGTAGTTTGTACACTGCTGCCCATCAATATTAAATAATCGATCGATAATGGTCAGCGAAACTTCAATCCCTTAGTCGACTCTTACGACATCCACGTCAACATTTCGTACATGATATTTGTGGCCCCTGAGTCGATGAATTTCAGAACGTTAGATGACACGTTCAAAAGTTAGTGATGACAAAATCCTTCCGATGCTTTAAACTTGGTAAATATTTATATTGCTAGTAAAGTAGCAAGCGTGAACTCGTTGTAATATGATTTTTTTAGTACAAATGGTGTACTTTTTAGGCTCTAGTGCGAGAAGTGGGTCATTTTACGTCAAGTCCAAAACTTCGGAGGGCCATCTGTACTAAAACACGTCGTACGAGACACGTGCAAAAACGAATTCGTAACTCGTATCGATTTAAAACACTCCCTTTCATATTTTTCGCACTTGTGTCGTAATGCACTATTCTTACAACAGGGTTTGTAGCGTCAGCTTTCATTATCCTGATATTTACACATTTTATCCGCGTAAGGCTCATCATAGTTAGGTACTTTTCCTATTTTTAATTTGAACCTTCTATATGTAAATTGGTAAGAATTTCGTTTGTTTCAAAAAGCAATGAAACAAAAGAAATTCTACTTTAATCGGTTCATGAAAGATTCAAGTTCGATTGCAACAACTATGTCAATTGTAATGTACATTGGGTCTTAAGAGGTTATAGCTAAAGTGCGGTCCTACCTACCTAAGTTTAACCATGTTTATGTTATAGGGAACGAATCCCGTTCTATACGATGTCACTGGATGGGTGAAGGCGAGCAGAGAAAACCCGGTGACGAAGAAAGCTCTAACTTTGCTGCAAGAAAGCCAAACGTAAGTTTTATTTGTCTATCTCGTTATAGTATTAAATTAAGTTATCTTGTCATCATCATTATCAGCCTATGATAGTCCACTGCTGGACGCAGGCCTCTCCTATTAACTATGTGTATAGACGCATTAGGAGGTAAATGCCCATAATCACCACGCTGTGCAAGCGGATTGGCGATCGCAGTAATGTGTCCACTTTGATGACGCTCCTGCCCATCATCAATCTTTTATCAAATGATGGTCAGTGACACTTCGATCCCTTAGTCGACTCTTGCGACACCCGCAGGAGGAGTTGGGGTGGTGACAAATGAATTCTTAATGCCGTCACTACACGGTAAGGTTATCTTTAACAAATTAAAGTGCAAATAAATGTCGGTAGAAAATGCGAAGATTTTTATCCCCTCGTAGCGATGTTATAAGCATTGCATGTTTCTACTACTACTTTTTAGGGTTCCGTAGCCAAAATGGCAAAAACGGAACCCTTATAGATTCGTCATGTCCGTCTGTCCGTCTGTCCGTCTGTCACAGCCGATTTACTCGGAAACTATAAATGCTACAGTAACGAAATTTGGTAAGGACATGTGTTTTTTGAACCGCTACAGGATTGTGATACTAAATTGTAAAAAAAAACCATTGGAGTGGGGGCCCTCCATATATGTAACTGAGGGATAGAAAATTTTTTTTAGTTTTATATAAGCGTGTGGGGTATTAATAGAAAGGTATTTGAAAATGATATGAAGGTTTATAAATCTCATTTGTATTTAAGCAAATCGTTTTCGAGATATCAGCTCTCAAAGTCTGAAAAATGTGTCCCCCCCCCTCTATTTTTTAAACTACGCGATATAAAATTCTAACAAAAATATATGTTATGCACATTAATAAACTCTATCAACGATTTTTGGTTTGATTAAATTATCTCCTATAGTTTTTGAGGTAGGTTGATTTAACTGTATTTTTTAAATAATAAATTGATAATGGTACAGAACCCTTCGCGCGCGAGTCCGACTCGCACTTGGCCAGTTTTTTTATTTAGTTCTAAAAGAGTACATCCTAATATTATTCCAAAAAAACTGTTTATTTTTTTTAAACACGCGTCGGTTCAAAAACTTTTGGAGGGCGTATCGAGATAGAGAATGAACCTATCCACCATTTCAATTTGACACACGATGCACCTAACACCCTGTATAATAAATAGTACATAAATAGTATCTACAATAGGTCTATATCGGGTGGCATAATTTTTTTATTACGAAAAATTTGTGGCATAACAACTTTATGCTGAAAAATTTGTCGCATAAACATTGTTGCGCATATTTCTGTTTTGCCGAGATTGTTGATTCTAACTTGCTTGTCCTAATAATGTCGGTGTCTAATATGTATGTATCGAATAATAATTGTGCATAATTGTGATGTTCCTACTGTTTAATATACTAAAACTCTTTTGTATGCTTTTTATTACGCATAGAATAAATGTGTAGGCAAAATTATGTAGGCTAAAAGAGTAGTATGCCATGTAACATTATGCCAAACATTCACGGCCAAAAAATTTTAGGACAATCGACGATATGCGATACGATAGGTACCCATCTACAATAATTGTCTTTTGCAAACCTATTTCCTTTAGTCCTTGTAAGACGTTTTCCGTGTCAGGTCGGAGATCGGTCGGCTGGCGGGCTGGGCGCGCGGCGCGTGCGGGGCGGGCGCGGGCGCGTGGAGCTCGCTGGTGGCCGACAACGCCACGCTGCGGCGCGCTTCGTCTATTAGGCGCACTCTCACTGCAGGTAACACAGAAATGAATATACACTAGAAGAAGCAAATGTATCTACTTCGCGTGTCCGAACTCAGTGGCAGCCACTGAGATGGCCATTTCTAATGACAGTCCACATACGTCAGCTGTTGCAGTTGATAGTGAGCGAGCGAGCCCACGGATATAAAATCTATGTGTACTAGAGAGACGGCTGCATTGTTGCGGGGCGGCTGCATTGGTGTCTTTGAATCGTTTAGGTTTTCCCATCACTAAATGCCGACCGTAACGTCTCAGTGACAGCTAAAATTTCGGCACACTTGGTTCCCATACAAATGGTCCTATTTACTTCATCTACTGAATGTCTAAATCTGTGGGTAATACTCACTCGAACCGCAGAACAAATAAGACCAGCGAGCCCAGCTGAGATGCCATTCTGCAATCATATACGAATAGATAAGCGATAAGTCTTAACTTCTTATACTTTCTTGGACATTCTTCGTCGTTTGATGTGGTCCCGCCATATCAAACGACTAAGAATCTTCCGTTCGTCTTTGATTTCAACCTGTGAACGTGTAAATTTAGAATATAATGCTAGCATAATGTCTAATTTGCCTGTTACTATCAAGCAATACTTTATCAATATAATCTGCACACAGGCACAGCAGGCATGAAGCGGCGCTCGACAGCTTTACAAGCCAAGTTCGTAGCCGACGGCGTTGTGGACACACTACGCCGCTGCGGTGCGGGCGGCGTGCAGTTTGTCTGCTGTTTACTGACTGCCCAACCGAATGACCAAACTGACGACGTTAACGTGCCGTTACTGCGATCGCAGGTATATGGTTTTTTTTTCTTAAAACTTGTTTTTGTTCGCTAAGTTCGTATTTGACGGTGATGTGGATACACTACGCCGCTGCGGTGCGGGCGGCGTGCAATTCGTGTGCTGTCTACTGACTGCCCAACCGAATGACCAAACTGACGACGTTAACGTGCCGTTACTGCGATCGCAGGTATATGATTTTTTTCTTAAAACTTGTTTTTGTTCGCTAAGTTAAGATTTGACGGTGCTGTCTTTGGATACACTTCGCCACTGCGGTGCAGGCGGCGTGCAGTTTGTATGCTGACTACCCAACCGAATTACTGAGGGAAGTCAACGTGCCGTTACTGCGATCGCATGTATATGGTTTTTTCTTAAAACTTGTTTTTGTTCGCTGAGTTCGTATTTGACGGCGTTGTGGACACACTACGCCGCTGCGGTGCGGGCGGCGTGCAGTTCGTCTGCTGTCTACTGACTGCCCAACCGAATGAACAAACTGACGACGTCAACGTGCCGTTACTGCGATCGCAGGTATATGTTCTTTTTCTTAAAACTTGTTTTTGTTCGCTAAGTTCGTATTTGACGGTGATGTGGATACATTTCGCCGCTACGGTGCGGGCGGCGTGCAGTTTGTACGCTGTCTACTGATTGCCCAACCGAATGACCACACTGACGACGTCAACGTGCCGTTACTGCTATCGCAGGTATATGTTTTTTTTTAAACCTTTTTTCTTCGCTAAGGTCGTATTCGACGGTGTTGTAGATATAAACTACGCCGCTACGGTGGGAGCGGCGTGTAATTTGAGTGGTATCTACTGACTGCCCAACCGAATGACCAAACTGACGACGTCAACGTGCCGTTACTGCGATCGCAGGTATATGGTTTTTTTTCTTAAAACTTGTTTTTGTTCGCTAAGTTCGTATTTGACGGTGATGTGGATACATTTCGCCGCTGCGGTGCGGGCGGCGTGCAATTTGTCTGCTGTCTACTGACTGCCCAACCAAATGACCAAACTGACGACGTCAACGTGCCGTTACTGCGATCGCAGGTATATGGTTTTTTTCTTAAAACTTGTTTTTGTTCGCTAAGTTCGTATTGACGGTGATGTGGATACACTTCGCCGCTGCGGTGCGGGCGACGTGCAGTTTGTATGATGTCTACTGACTGCCCAACCGAATGACCAAACTGACGGAAATCAACGTGCCGTTACTGCGATCGCAGGTATATGGCTATTTTCTTAAAATTTTGCTTTTAATCTCAAAGTTTATAGCCGACGGCGTTGTAGACATACTACGCCGCTGCGGTGCGGGCAGCATGCAGTTTGTATGCTGTCTACTGACTGCCCAACCGAATGACCAAACTGACTGAAGTCAACGTGTCGTTACTGCGATCGCAGGTATATGGCTTTTACCTTAAAACATTGCTTTTAATCTCAAAGTTTATAGCCGACGGCGTTGTAGACACACTACGCCACTGCTGTGCGGGCGGCGTGCAGTTCGTCTGCTGTCTACTAACTGCCCAACCGAATGACCAAACTGACGACGTCAACGTGCCGTTACTGCGATCGCAGGTATATGGTTTTTTTTCTTAAAACTTGCTTTTGTTCGCTAAGTTCGTATTTGACGGTGATGTGGACACACTTCGCCACTGCGGTGCGGGCAACGTGCAGTTTGTATGCTGTCTACTGACTGCCTAACCGAATGACCGATCTGACGACGTTAACATGCCATTACTGCAATCGCAGGTATATGGTTTTTTTCTTAAAACTTGTTTTTTCCGTTAAGTTCGTATTCGACGATGTTTTAGATACACTACGCCGCTACGGTGGGCGCGGCTTCCAATTTCCGTGCTATGAGGAGTTAACTTGCCATTACTGCGATCGCAGGTATATGGTATATTTTTTTCGCTAAGTTCGTATTCGACGATGTTTTAGATACACCACGCCGCTACGGTGGGCGCGGCTTTCAATGTATGTGCTATAATGAGTTAACTTGCCGTTACTGCGATCGCAGGTATATGGCTTTTTTCTTAGGTTTATTTTTGTTCCTCCATTTTCGTAGAATTCTTAAGACACCTTTTGAGGCGCCCCTAAATTACTTAATAATAATTATATAGTTTCAATATTTGTTTTGTAGTTATTGTTTGCAGCTCACATAAAGCTGCCAATTCATTATAATTTTGTAGTTGCATTTTTTTATTTTATAAATTGAATATTAATTATTATGACCTAGTGACGGTCGCAGGAGTTCGCTGGATGCGGGTGGCACAGTCATTGTGACAATCTGATGGAGGCCTATGTTCAGCAGTAGACGTCTTTTGGTTGATATGATGAATTTTGCAATGCTGATATGGGAGATACGTTACGGGTACATTAGACTAGAACTTTTATACAGTGTGTCCCAGGGAGAAATGACCAGCTTCCTGGAACACACTGTACAAGTCATACTGAACAAGTTTTACTATGGGACCAACAAGGAAACCGCGAAAAAAAAATTGACCTCTTCATACATTTTGTTGACACAGTTGCGTCTCCTGGCGAAAGGTCAAATTTTTTTCGCGGTTTCCTTGTTGGTCCCATAGTTAAAGTTGTTCAGTATGACTTATACAGTGTGTCCCAGGAAGCTGGTCACTTTTCCCTGGGACACTATGTATAAACGGTTCCATTCTCCGCAGTTCCGTGGCTTCCAACTGCTGGATGCGGCGCGCCTCTACAAGCAAGGCTTTCCGGAACATATGCCGCTCTCCGAGTTCGCCAGGAGGTAATTTTCGTACTGATTATATTGTCTAATCTAGTCTTAGGCACTGGTCTCACCGCGAGCTACTAAGCTATGAACTATCGGCTATAAACACGAACAACAGATACGCACTTCCGTGTAAATAAAAGAGACACGGCTATACTCGCCCAGCTATCAGCTATCACCGCCGGGCGAGTATCGCCGTGTCTCGTTTTTTTGTTCGTGTGTATAGCCGATAGTTCATAGCTTGGTAGCTCGCGGTGAGACCAGTGCCTAAGATAGGATTAATCTTAAAAATCACTATACTGTGTGTTACCATGACCCGGGCTTTTACGAAAATGGGTAATAATCAATGCTCGGCGGGGGTGAGCTGTTTTCATACTAAATGACAAGTATCACGTGAAATTTAGTATGAAAACGGCTCACCCCCGCCGAGCGTTGGTAATAATAATTATGCATTACTAACAATCCCTTTCAAGTATTAACATTTGACAGATATTTAAATCGACCGTACATTAAGTTTATTTTTTCTGAACGATCAATGTAACGCGTGTATTGATTAGTTGGAAAACGTTGCGAGTAAGTGCGATCTGTCATTGTCAATTTGAAGTACATTACTTCTCAATTCACTTTTCTTAGAAAGTTAGTTACTTTAAAAAATAGTACATTGTACATCAAGGGAGGTAAGTACGGTATTACTAACGAGTGTTAGAAGCCCAACGCCGTAGGCGGAGGGCTTTTAATGACGCGAGTTAGTATTCCGCTTACTGACCGTGATGCATATAATGTTTTTCATTACACTTGCCGACAAAACCATCACGCTGAGAATGGAGTCTGTTTTATGTACCTACCTGAATTCCATACACTGTAAAGATTAATGATTTAAAAAAAGTTTTGAGAAAAAATATTATTATTGACGTACTGACATTTCTATTTAACTCCCTATTTCACATCACATATGATTTTGTATCAAATAGTGCTCATGGTTCGGCTAAACATCTGCATCCCATTCGTCGGTTTCAATAAAAGCCTGTATAATGGTAACACACTGTATAGATTATTATAATTTAACTAGAAAAATCGAAGGGCATATTTGTTAAATCGAATCAATACAACTGCAAAATGGGAAATCCGCAACGCAGGCTTCGTCAGGCGGATACAGGTACAAATCTGCTACATGCTTCGTCAAATCGTCACACATTTACACATGATGAAATCCGGCACAGCCTTTGTCAATCACATTTTTACGTCAAATTAAACCAGGAAGTACCATCACGCTGGTTCGATGATTGAACTTGATATGTAGAGGCATTTCATAACTACTTTGCAGTCTTAGGACTGTCTTAGGACTGCGAAGTACCGGAAGGAACCTGCTTTAAAAAGTTAAATACCGGAAGTAACTTGTAAAGTGACAGAACATCTTGGCATTTCACCGTAAAAAAAAGAACTAATGTCAATGTCACCGGGTAAAAGATTAACTCAAATAGTTAAAAAAAAAAAACGTATAAGTTGTTTTTATTATTATTTTGTAAATTCGTTTCGTTCTTTGGCTTATTTGTTTGTGTACTGTGAAAATCACTTTCGATTTTTTATTTCATTGCAAGTTTGAGAAAGCGCTATACAAATCTCGGCGAGAAACAAGGTTACAGGCCGCGTATTTCTATCTGACCTCAGTTCCTTCCTTCGGCCAGATATATCTACTTGGCCTGTAACCTTTCGTTTCCCGTCCTCTATAGTAATGTACTAATACACTAAAACTAAAATAACTCAAATAAAACGACCCCATCAAAAAAGGGATTGTTAAAAAATACTGGGCACGAATTTTTTACCTCTCAAAACTACGTCCTTTCGTATCTTACAAAATTTAAACATGCTTATATCTATGTCATTTGTTGTATGATTGTCAGAAGAACTAAGAAACAATTAAATATGTCCAATATTTCATTTTAATCTCGCAAACATTAATTCTCGATAGCTGACCATAATCCCGACCTTGGTATGTTGGCAGGCGGTAACCCTCCGTTCGGTTTTCTGCCATGTTTTTTGGTTTGTTTTGCCCAGCGTCTGTATACTCGGAACTGGTTAGACCAGGCACCTTTTGAATTAAATACCACGCAATATCTTAGGTATTCCGTGTCGTAGGTATTTTTATCAATATGCTGACGATATCGCTTGTAATTCTGTGTTTGATTATTTGAAATAAACTTTTTGTTTGTGTAGATAAATGATACGGCACTAGGTTTTGATAATGCTTAATCAAAAAAAAATATTTACTATTACGGGAAACAAATTGCGAAAAATTAATACAGATAATACATTACATGTAGACAACACTTTGGCCAAAACAGTTTCCACTTACATGTTAGAACATAGATGTTGCTCAAGAAGATATGAATACGTAACAAGTATTGTAATTGGCATACAAATATCTTTCATTATTAAGTTATAAATAATTATTATTATATAGTATTTTCCTCTTCCCTCCAAGATTCGTCCAGGGCATTTAAAAGACACTCAAGATATTAGTATTATAGACACTCATCGAGACCGTTTTCCCTTCAATTGTGTGGGTTGCGAAGTAATATTGAATCTGCGGACAGGTAGAAGCATTTTGGTATTGTTTACTATGCTATTCAGGGACTGTCACGTTGTCAATTGACCATAGTTATGCAGAAAGCGACCAACTTTTTTTTTGTCCATCTGACTTAAGCTTTAACATATGGAGTTTGGTTGCTCTCTGCATTGTCAAAAAATCGAAGTTCGCTTTCTGAATAACTATGGTCAATTTAACTTAAACTATTGAAACCCGTAAGAATACATTCATTGTCAACTCTTCCCGTGAGTATCGTAAGAGTCGACTGAGGGATCCGAAGTGTCACTGACACATTATTAATTGGAGATTGATGATGGGCAGCAGCATCATCATTAGTGGAGTGGACACACTACTGCGATCGCCAACCCGATTGGCCAGCGTGGCGATTATGGGCATTTACCTCCTAATGCGTCCGTACGCTTAGGTAATAGGAGAGGCCTTTGTCGAGCAATGGACTGATTATAGACTGATGATGTGATGTGATCACTGATGATGTGAGTTAGATGGAAGCACCAGGAAGAGTGGAACAATCTAACGGGGCTCAGGCATTCAAAGCTCTTTATGCACGAAGTAGACTCGGGCTGGAGCAAAAAGCTTTGGAAATATAGCAAAAGACAACTCAAACTCATAACGGGGGTGTTTACGGGACACTTTGGGGTCAAAACTCTCTTGGCCAAAATGGGTCTTTCTGACAGCATAGACTGTAGAATGTGTGGCGAGGAAGAGGAGACAATGAAACACTTGATGTGCGAATGTCATGCCCTCGCCAGACAAAGGATGAAAGACTTCGGAACCGGCTATCTGGAACCGAAGGAGGTCAAAACGCTACCGCTAGGGTGCATCCTCAAACATATTGAGTTGATAGAACAATCCCTGGGGTAGGCGAAACAGGGGGCAATTACACAAAAGATCCCAATGGGTCGAAGTGTATCCGTAAGGGCCCCGCAAATAAGATAAGATAAGATAAGATAAGATGTGATCACCATAGGTACCGCCTGCTCGCCACTTCAGAAAGCGTGTCGGAGGAGGCGCCGCCACCGACGCCTCTGTCCGATCGCCAAGTCGTCGACGACATGCTGCTAGCTCTCGACTTGGACGTCACCAGCTACAGACTCGGGCTAACCCAGGTCAGTGTCTTGATATAGTGATTGATTACATTCCCATTGTCTTTCGGCTTGTACTAAAGTTAGGCGGAGTTCGACGAAAACTGCACGCGTGATTACTATACCTCGAGATTTTTCTAGCAGGAACGAGAGATTGACAAAATTAGACATCGACATAACTGTTATCGATAAGTCTTATTGTAGTCGATAAATAAATATAATAAATAAAAAAATTGCCGTAGCTTAGAGATATATTACAGTAATGGAAATCATACTAAAAAAAAACCGGCCAAGTGCGAGTCGGACTCGCGCGCAAAGGGTTCCGTACCATTATCAATTTATTATTAAAAAAATACAGTTAAATCAACCTACCTCAAAAACTATACAAGATAATTTAATCAAACTAAAAATCGTTGATAGAGTTTATTAATGTGCATAACATATATTTTTTTTAGAATTTTATATCGCGTAGTTTAAAAAATAGAGGGGGGGGACACATTTTTCAGACTTTGAGAGCTGATATCTCGAAAACGATTTGCTTAAATAAAAATTTGATTTATAAACCTTCATATTATTTTCAAAGGCCTTTCTATTAATACCCCACATGCTTATATACAACTAAAAAAAAAATTCTATCCCTCAGTTACATGTATGGAGGGCCCCCACCCCAATGGTTTTTTTTACGATTTAGTATCATAATCCTGTAGCGGTTCATACAACACATATCCTTACCAAATTTCGTTACTGTAGCATTTATAGTTTCCGAGTAAATCGGCTGTGACAGACGGACAGACGGACAGACGGACATGACGAATCTATAAGGGTTCCGTTTTTGCCATTTTGGCTACGGAACCCTAATGATACATTTTTTTTCATATCTTGTATTTAGTACCCATTAAAATTGCAAAGATTAATAAAATATACTCTAAAGCCATTTAAATGATTAATGTGATATGAAATATAAGATATATTATTTAGAACAAAGCCTAGATGGGTCCTGTATTTCTTGGTTACCTGTTTTTGCGGAGTTAGCATTTTTATGAGAACAGGATGTACTCATCGATAGCAGTTATGTCGATGTTTAATTTTGTCAATCTCTCATTCTTGCTAGAAAAATATCGAGGTATAGTGATCACGAAGAAGGAGCGGACGAGTAAGTAGTAAGTAGACCTCTGTATGTTTTATACATTGAACAGATATGAAAACAAAAGATTTTATCGCATGCGTATTTAATTACCTTTTCTTACTATCGTTACACATCTTCACTTCGTACTTCATAACAGTGAGTTTACCTTTCTTATGCGGAAGCGTCGAGTGTGGCAATCAAAACTAGACATTATGAAGTCAAATTTTCATGGAGCAGATCTGCTCCTAAGCATACGAAAGGTTGAATCTACGAAATTTTGGAGCGCGAAAGGGGGAGTCAAAAAGTAGCCGAAGAAACCTCGCGTGGTTTGTGAACAAGCCCTTTAGTGGCTCCAAGAAGTTGCAATGGTTTTACTATTAGGTGCACAGTGAACCGACATGTCACGACGTGCTGGCTCGAAACCTCGACATCACTCATGCAGGTCAATGTCTTATTAATGTAATGTTGACTTTACCACATTACGAGTATTTCTAGTAGCTCAAAGAAGCTGTTATGCTTCTAATATGTTCTATAGTAGGTTCGTAGTGGACCGGCAGGCCACGATATGCTCTCTCTAGGCTTGGACGTCACTAGCTACCGATTTGGGCTTAGGCTGGTTCCTGTGTCACGCGGACCGCCCGCGCGGAGCAAATATGTATTGAATCAATGGCGCGTTTCAGACTGCACCAGACTGATTGACCTTACACAGGTCAATAAAATGCCTTTTTACAGTCCGGAAAAGTATTACCTTGTCTGAAGAAGTGTATCAATATTTAAACAAAAACAACTTGTGTACTACTAATAAAAAACTACAATATAAAAAATAAGTCGTTCGCTGTTTCACATTTTCCGAAACTCGGTTGTTTACCCGGTGTAACCGTTATAAACAAAAGAGGGAAATCCGCAACTAATGAGCCGAGACTACGAAAGTTGGGAAATGAGCTCACTCATGCATTAAACGACCATTTTGTCCCATGATCTTACTGTGCTTGCTTAGCATTGTTCTCGTTGCAATATTCAATGACTAATTATTCATCTTAAACATTGACTGGGGTCAATCCTTATTTTGCGAAGACTAAAAGCCTCTTCGCAATAAATGCAGATCTTCTATATTTACAACCACTGAATTGATCGTTCATGACAGAAGAACATGAAATAGAAGCTAACACCAATAGAGATATAGATAGTGAACAACAAAAAAGAAATCAAATCGTAAGTAGTTTAAGTAATGACAGACAGATATTTTAGATATTGAGGGAAATGCCAATTTCAGATACACCGTCAACATTACTGTAATAATAAACTTTATTTTATACACAACACAGTTTTTTTTTATTTCACAACCGTATTTCAGTATTTCACGGTCGTTACTTTTTCGAAGCCTATAAATAATCAATTTATTTCCATTAGAAAGGAAGAAATAGATATTTTTTGATTGTAACGCGATATCAATCAATTCGAGCATGACTTGCATTTTTGTCAGAGAAAAAAACTGGCAAAGGTAATCAGTAGGTTTAAAAAAAGTCTCATTCTAATAGTTTATGGTTGTACTTTTTCCATTACAATTATTTGATTGATATCCCTACATGTTTTGGTCCGTCTCACCCAGATCCCTGGTTTATTATATAAGCAAATTACCTCACTTTGTCAGATCTCTTGCATATAAACCCGAATCACTAACGTGGTCTTTAAATTCTTCAGTCTCAATACGTAGTAGAGTCAAAACGATACTATAATTTCATCATTAATTTCAGAATTGTACTTTTACTTACCGAAACCAGTAAGTAGTGTAAATTTAAATTGTTACGCATATGTCTCCGTACAGTCAACTACAAAGGCTTAATTCAATTTATTCACCGTACAGTCGAAGACAAAATAAGGGGTATACAAAAACGTTCAAAAATATGTCCCAGTGCACTCTAATTCTGTGTAATAAGAACGTCGTAACATATTTATGAACGGATTCTTTCGATACTTATTTTTGCACTTGACTGTACTACATTGCAATGAAGTCTGTCTGTAAAGTTGACTGCAATGATATCTTGAAAACTAGGAAGCGATATACGAGATCGGGAGAAAACTACGTGCGAAGGTGTGTGAAGTAATCCGAAACGATGTATGATACATAGCCAGATTATCTAATAGCCGTAAAATTAGTGAAATGGCCCATCAATTGGGCCCCGAAGGTTGGCTTTCGCTTTCAATGACCATAGTAACCATAAAAACGATGGAAAATACCAAGAGCATGTCGGGTTATGCTCATTTGCTCTGTAAGGTATTAAGGGTAGTTAAGTACCATTAAAAAAAACTATAACTTGTAACTTTATTGGTTTCATCCGAACTCTAAACTTTACTCTTTAAAAATATTAATAAAGACTTAAATTTATAACCTTGTGGTTGGCATAATGACAGTAACCCGACTGCATTTTTTTGTAGTGCGATTTCAAGCGTCCACGCTACGATAAACAGGCACCATACTTTACGCCATGATAATTAGAAATAAAACCAAGAGTGAAAAGATTTACTTAATATCATTTTGATGCCGATAACATGAATGCACGCGCTCAATTTGCTATTATGCTAATTATACTTCCCCTCGTTACATGAATGGTGGAAAATTTTCATTCATATGAGTGAATGTCTAAATTATATCACAGCCTACCGTAAAAAGGTACGTGCGTTGGTTTTTTCCAATGGATAGTTACGGGTTATAATAACTAAAGAAATCGCGGTGATATCAATCGCAGTTATTGGTCCAAAATTAATAGGAATATTGTTGTTTTATTTGCCTACGTGTAGTAGACGCAATTGCGGTTTTCACGCGTGCTAAGAAAACTAAGAAGGAACTACTGGTTGATAGACGTCTATAGATTTGAACCATTGGATGATGTTAATAATGCTTAGCTAAATTTCCAATTGGTGACCTTGAAGACTAACTAGATTTTTTTTTATATTACATTCTTTTATTTTGCTTCATGGTAAGCGAAAACGTATCACGTTCTTTGTTGTAGCATAGTGCTTCCAGCAGTGCCATGCAGTTACAATTTACTTCGTCTTGGCAAATATAAAATAAATTAAAATATTATGTTGAGATTCGGTAACGTATTATTCAAACTATTTCCTTTCTCCTCTCCGGGGTTAGTTTCCTTGGCTGACCGAGAAAAAGTTGCAATAGGTAACCGCGTAATCAGATGTAAAATTAAGTTGAATCCGCTAGTACTTGTTTTTTTTACCAAACAAGTTCAGAATTTCAGGTTACGAAAACTCATTTTTTGACGACAGATAATGAAAAGAACTAGACACCTTTGTCAAAGTTGAAAGCACAACGTCGTATCGCGCTCAGTTCGCAGTGCCGCGTCTCGTCTTTAGTTACACTTTACTTGAACGTAATAGATGTCTGCAAAAGTGAAAGCGGCCTTATGCAATCATTGTATTCTATGTAATGCGCTTGGGTCTGTAGAATACTTTGTATGGTAAACCGTAATTAAGGGTGAATGCTACTGACAGGATGTAGTGTAAATTTAATGTGATCTTTATGAATTTTGTACTTTTTCCTATTACATGTTATAACTATTTAATGGATTATTGTCAGCCGGGAAAACAAAAGTTGTCCACAAAAGTTAAGAGCTTTCATAAATTTATGGTACAATTTGATTGCATAAGGCTAACGACCGGGGAACCTAGTTGTACCGTCAATTGTTTTATCCCAAAATTAGTACAGGAATTCCTCAACTTTAGGTATGTCCACCGAAAAGACAATAACCTAAATCTGACAATGACCCAAATAAGATCGACCACCAATTTTACTAAATACCGAACTCGTTTAATGCTGAAACATTAAAATACATTGCCATTTTTATTCAGCGGGCCTCCAAAACACATAACACAAATCTGTACGTAATTTACAGATTTGTCCTAAATCACTGTCCTATTGTGATCTAGTTAGAAGGCTGGTCATATTTCCACGACGAATACTTACTTGTTGTTTATGCTAAATGTTGACCGCATTATATTAAATTATTTCAGACGTTTTAAATATTATTTGAAGAATACGGCTTACATCCATATTTTTCAATGTGCCAGATCGTGCACTCAACCATAAATATAATGACATTTCATATTAATTTTAAGCTATTTTCTTTAAGTAGGTACCTACTTAATGCACATAATTTTTTTTGTCAAATATAATGACTGTACAAAATTACGATTCAAACTGCACTGCAAAAAAAATCAGGAAGTCATAACTTCCGGAGTTATGTGATAACTCATTAAAAAACATGCACATGTGCATAAACCTGTATCGGATGTGGGTCTAGCCAAGCCTCGCGTCGTCCCACTTCGCCGATATTAATAATCAAGTATCAAAAACATTAGTTGCATAAGTGCCGTCGTAATGCGTTATGTCACTTGGGTTACTTCTCTCGCGGAGTAGGCCGGCGTTTGGAAAAAACTATCTCAGAAGTGGATATATATAGAAATATCAGCTTAAATTTGATGCAAACTAGTTATAATAGCTTAAAGGCTTGTTTTACGACCCCCGGATAAAAATGTCCGCCAGATAATATTATAACTATCCTATTTCCCATGCATATTTTATAAAAGTTAAGCGAACATTTATGCGATTCGGGGATAGTGAACATGCCCTACTCGTATGGATTTAGATAAAGTTATGTATGTGACTGTACATAATTAGACATTAAACACTCGTGTGATCTTACTATGAAACTCGCCTACGGCTCGTTTCATAAAACCACAGTCACGTTTATTGCCTCTTATTATGCGCCAGCCACATAAATAACTATGAAATAGAAACATTTTCTATTTCCTAAAGATTGTTTAATCACAAGTTTTAACTTTTAACCAATCCTGGGCTAAATACCATCGATCATTATTTTTTGTTGTTTGGGAAGATATTTAATGTCTTTGTTCTATTACCTATGACATATAATAATTACGGTACTAAATATTATATAGTACCGTAATTTTACCACACTAGCATAAACATTAAATAGGTAAGAATTTAGGTACATTTCTCATAGGTTCTTTTAGAATTTGTAATTTTATTAGAAATTATGCAAAATTGAGCCACGACGCAAATATTAAGGACTAACTTTCATTCGTGATATTAGCAAGCCATAGACAAATAGCTTTCTTTATCAAACATACACTTATCCAAAACAAACTAATAATGTGTAACTTCTCGTTACCTCACGCCTCTCTCAAAGCCTAATGACTGCGTCATCATAGAAGTGTTACAAGACCTCAATCGCAGCGGAAACTTAGACTGTTGCATCACAGTCTCTTCCGACTGCACACTATTCCCATTACTCATGCAAATCTAATGCTTAAATCTCATGCATTAGAATCTAACCATAACTTTGAATATAGTAACAATAACTGGTGAATTAATAACGAACACAAGCTTATCTTTTCTGTCATCAGTCAGTTACTTAATACTCAGTTGAAATTTATACAGGTTTTTTAAACTGATATTACCGCACGGTCTCTATCATCATCAGCCGTTAGGTGTCCACTGCTGCCTCCCCCAAAGATTACCACAATAACCGATCCCGCGCTACTCGGTCTCCAAGCTGTTATACGAATCGCTTGAACCTAAACTAAGAAGGAAGATCCAAAGACACAAGTTAAATTTCCCGTTAATGTTAGTGTATACACACTTTAAAAACAAAATTTCTTGTAAATGTAACATTCGTTTATCTTCCTTCTTCACTTTGACATGTATTTGGTAGGAATCGATGGTATCATAATAGGCATGGTGTATATATTATGACTAAGGTTAGGCTAATAAAACGTTATACTCGTACAAAAGTCCCTCAAAATGCGAAGCCTTATAGCTGGTTTTGTTATGTTATTTGAGATCCAAAAGAGAGTATATATTTCAAAGTTGTAAAGGGTATTGGGGCCGATTCCTAATATAGACTGAATGCGAACTGAACTCTGGTAGAAATAGCCGATAGTTTAAATTCGCGGAGTTTTATTTTTCACACAAGAATCTTAAGGTGCGTTCAAACTAAAAGAGCATTCGCTGTTCTAACCTCCCACTCTACGAAATTCGATCGGTACACAAAACGTGATTGGTTGATTTCGTAGAACGGGCGCTAGAACAGCTAATGCTCTTTTGGTTTAAACGCACCTTTACATGTTACAAGTTCGATGAGCTTTTGCGCGTCGCGTCACCGAAGTATTACGCGACCCCGATTCTCACTCGGAACTGTTGCATCACCGTCTCTTCCGAGACAGGCAACATTGTACATGATTTGCATCTATGACCTTATGAGACATGTGGGTCAAGTAAGTTCGATCTTTTGTTTGTTAGTAGGTGTGTCGAGAGAGATTACGTTGTCCTTTTAACAGGCAGGAATTAAATAATCTTCAATTAAAACCTTGTCAGCAGTCCTAAAATACTGGAAAATGATGAGGACTACAAGAAGTAGGTAAAAGAACTAGAAAAAGTAGGTGGTGGTGTTTTTTGAGACCGGTGCCCTATATAGCTGGGTTGTCTTTGCATATATTCGAATAAATAGGTTCAAAACAAAAATTCTTGTATCACATCATCTTCCTATCTCAATCCCCTGCTGGACGTAGGTATTAACTATGGATGTAGACGCATTAGGAGATCATCATCATCAGCCTATGTTAGTCCACTGCTGGACGTAGGCCTCTCCTATTAACTATGCGTGTAGACGCATTAGGAGATAAATGCCCATAATCGCCACGCTGAGCAAGCGGATTGGCGATAGCAGTAATGTGTCCACTATGATGACGCTGCTACCCATCATCAATCTTCTATCAAAGAATGGTCTATGACACTTCAACCCTTAGTTGGCTCTTACGACACCCGCGGGAAGAGTTGTCTCTGTTGTCTTGATGACAAATATATTCTTACTGGCCAGCCGAGAAACAGCGATTTTTGATTAAAAAATATAAACGCTTTCGGGGACTGCGAATCAATCAAGCATGTTTTAATGTTAAAAATTGTATGTTTTGAGTTCTATATTTCTTAACAATCATACATCACCATTGATTTAATAATAGCCTCTAATATGAACTATAAACTTGTCTGGTCTGACTAGATAAAAAACCTGTTTTAGTGTAGGTAGGTAATATGCGGAAATGTATTATTTATTATAATATAATGGTAAACTAACTGCTATATAAATATACTCACAAACCAACTTAATAAAATTGACACAAAATGACGAATCAACTTGTCTGTTTATGTTGATCGCGATAGTTAAAACTTTATATTTATTTTTATGATTAAAGCAAAATATTTATATTTACGATGCTTAGTTATTAACTAGGGGTAGGTATATTTAAAAAGAAAAAAAAATGATAACTTAGATAACAAGACAAGTTAAATGCAGAGTTGCAGAGTGTAGTCTATTTTGAACAAAAATGCTTTTACATTTTATTTATCAAAATACGATACGTATGTACTGTTTCACAATCTCCTAAGGATTGACGGATATATGTCAGATAAAAATGATCCTTATCCCCAGACATATAAATGAACGGAACCGTAATCATTTATCTGCCAGATATACGTTTGAACCGCCGTGACTTCGGTGGCAGCCTTATCAGACGAAGAATCCCGTGAGAGATGCAATAACTTTTGGATATATTGGTAGACGTAGTTGACAACTAAGTACCAATATATAAAAAAAACCGGCCAAGTGCGAGTCGGACTCGCGCGCAATGGGTTCCGTACCATTATCAATTTATTATTAAAAAAATACAGTTAAATCAACCTACCTCAAAAACTATAGGAGATAATTTTATCAAACCAAAAATCGTTGATAGAGTTTATTAATGTGCATAACATATATTTTTTTCAGAATTTTATATCGCGTAGTTTAAAAAATAGAGGGGGGGGACACATTTTTCAGACTTTGAGACCTGATATCTCGAAAACGATTTGCTTAAATAAAAATGTGATGTATAAACCTTCATATCATTTTCAAAGACCTTTCTATTAATACCCCACACGCTTATGTACAACTAAAAAAAAAATTCTATCCCTCAGTTACATGTATGGAGGGCCCCCACCCCAATGGTTTTTTTTACAATTTAGTATCACATTCCTGTAGCGGTTCATACAACACATATCCTTACCAAATTTCGTTACTGTAGCATTTATAGTTTCCGAGTAAATTGGCTGTGACAGACGGACAGACGGACAGACGGACATGACGAATCTATAAGGGTTCCGTTTTTGCCATTTTGGCTACGGAACCCTAAAAATGAGATACCAACGGAAATCTGGTAATAAGGTTGCCACCGAAGTCATAGCAGCGCTTGGAGAAATGCCCATTTATATGAGAATAAATTCTTTAAATGGTATATGTTATGTATATATAAAGTTTCTAATTGTTTTGTGTATTTTATTTTACCTATGTTTTGTGTGCAATAAAGAATTTAAATAGGAATAATATTAACTACAAACTAAACCGTAAAAAATAAATTAGCAAAACTAATATTAAAATATTAACTTGAATAAAATAAAAACCTTAAAAAAAACCTTAAAAGGAGCTTTATCGAGGGTTGCCTGGTGAAACCCGATAGGTCGAGATAACTATTAATTGAAATCTAAATACTAAATAGGTAGTTCGCGTTCCAAAAACCGGTTTGCTCGACTTATCGGGTTTCATGAGGCAACCCTCGTTATATCGGCATAGGAATAAAAACTGAGTTCTAATGAGCTCTCAGTAACTTTTTTTTATTACGTGATAGTGGTATACACATTTTATTGTGCACAACCTCAGCCACGGTCAGTGGTTAAGTTAACTTTCTCAGCGTTGATTTATTTTTAGTTGTTGTTACATAAAGTGGGAAAAGCAATGGAAATGTACAATTGCGTGGTCATCAAGTTACTACGAGGAGATGTAACACTATTTGACATGATGTCTGCTTCCGTTCAGTTAGTGAACATACCCCTGCGTGACCTGTTTAGGGGGGGGGGGGGGGTCCGTCAAAGTACCACTCTTGGTCACCAGGGAGAGGGTATCTTGTCACGTGACTTGTATATTTCAGATTATTTTGTAATAATGTAATTTAAATTGGAGTTACACCACCGTTTCCCATCACTACAATTTAAAAATTGTAGTGATGGGAAAAACGGTGGAAAACCAAAAGTACAATTCTACAATTAAAATTTACTATTTAACCTACGCCCGCACTCTCGCAGTACCTACGCGTTTTCATAGACCAAAAAAGACTACGTGAAAACGGGGTTAAAAAAGGGTCACGTAGTATGGGTATGTTCCCTTACTATGAATCAACCTATATATCAACCTTGAATATAAAAGAGAAAAATTGTATGCTTTATAATCTATTAGGTAACTATTCCAACGACAAGATAGTAAAAGTGTCCATCAAATACATAGTTTTATATTAATTAATAGCACGTTGTGGGATTTTCAAGCGGCTACTGATTTTATCTATCATTATTTTTGAAAACCTTTGAAAGTTTACAGCTGATCGACAGTTTTATTTTCCACGCGTAGGGAAAGCATAGATTCCTTAAATTTTTAATATATATGTATTGTCTTAAATCTAAATAAACACCCATTCTGAAACTCAAAATATGTAGAATGAAAAATATTTACTTTTATGCGCATATTGTTCTGTAATTTCATTTTTCAGTAGCTATTTAGCTCTTTTTCTATAGAAAAATATAACCATAGCCTTATTTTCCACGTCCCCTAGTTTTTAATAGTAATCTATTTCCAGGTACGAGTATAAGCAAAACGATCGACGTTCTGTGTTAAATTGCCCTAAATACCTTTTAAATGCATTTCTGTTAATATCGCGAATTACTTGTGGAAAGTAGTTTGGGTGATCCCAAGTAATGAGCCGTGCTTTTTGTAAATAACCGAGACAAGTGAATATAAAAGACTGCTAACTCCATACGACTGGTCTCGTCTTTGTTGTATATGTGTGCGCGCTGTTTTGACGCACACGGCTTGACGCCTAACGCCAGATCCGAAAAACTAGGTCCAAGCCGGCAACTACATAATTAATAATTTTTCATCACACCTGTTCGGTAAGTGCGCTAATGCGCTGCGGCAATGCGCGCCGTAGATGCGTCATTACGCTCTAGAGCATCAAGGATTTTCATACAACATTACGTCGAACTAGCGCGGCGGGATTTCTGTTATAAAAATGATAAAAAGTCATCCCTGATTTTGAGAAATGATTTTAGACCATTTTAGAGTAGTTTTGTGATAATTATATTGTTATATTTCACTCACAGGTGTGATGGAAAACATTGTGTGTGCCACGGGCAGTACAAGAATTATGAACTCGTTTGAAGTAGAGTCCGCGCCTTCGGCTTTTGCTTTATGAAATATGTCGAATAATATTCATCTTAAATTACGTGAGTACCCGTGTTCGCTAAATATTTGTTAATTGCGTTAGTTTTAATTCTACAAAGCTACCATCGCACATATTCAATTATTGAAATACATAATTATGTGACACATGACATGACACAATGTATTGATTGTCAGTCTTATTTATTACTTGTCCCTGAAGGTATTAAATGCAGAGCACGACAGAGCCGGTCGAGCAAGCCCTGTCGGTGAGAATTTCTTTTACCGAAAAAAGTGCTCCAAATAAAGTACCCGATTGGTTTTCATTTTGCCATTAAAGAATCCTGAGGCCGCATTCTACTCCTATGTACGCATTTGATGACATGGCTTGCCATAACTTTAGGTACTTAAGAAGCTCCTGTAATTAATTTTGAGATTATCATAATATTTCGTGTTTATAGATGCTATTGAAAATTAACTCCAATTCAATCTAATAATTGCAACGACCACAAAGTCAATTCTAGGAAGTTTTATTTATATCAGAGTTATTTTAGCTATATTCGACATTGTACAATATTAAATAAAAAAAAAAAAAAAAAAAATATCTTGGGACATCTTACACAAATCGACCTAGTCCCACGGTAAGCTCAATTAAGGCTTGTGATGTGGGTACCAAGCGACGATATATATAATAGATAGATACATATAGATACTTAAATACATAGACAACCATGTCCAAGGAACAAATATTTGTGATAAATAAATAATAATATTATAATTTATATTTTTACTACACAAAAGAAAACTATAACGTTCAAAGAGGGATTAACGCCAAGGAAAAATAGATAAATTAATTTATAAAACGTAAATACATAGACGAAAATAAATGGTCATATAAATAATATTGCAGAATTTCAGCTGAAACTGGTGACACATAATCCTATAAAGAACTCAATATACGTGACTTTTAAAATTAAATTTACCCGGCACAAGTGCTTGGCTACAAAGTATTGTTTAACTTCCCAATTACCCTTTGCCAAGGTAATTCCATTATTGTAAACAACAACCGTAAATCGCGGTGGTGATACCGACAAGTGAATGTCGGCAATTACGTTAAATTGGTTCTAAAAATAGCTCGGTTTCTATTTTTATACAGGCTTCGAGAAGCATCGCTGTATTAAACTATAACGTCTATAACATAACACGTTGCGTAATCGAGTAATTTGAATTTAAAATGCATACAGATAGAGGCCTGTTCGTTAGGGTCTGATTGCCGACCGTGATATGCCGTCACTATGCCAAGTCTAATTAAAAGCGATACTGCCGATGAAATGTCTTATTTTGATTTTGAAAGAACAATATGTATGAAGGAAGAACAATAAAATTATGCTCAGCAGGCTGTAATAAAATACGAGTAGTGGTGATCCTTTTAAAGGCCCTTTCAGTATCGTTATCTGATTAATACATTAGCGGAGGAAGATGTAATAGGAAGAGAATAAAAATGATATTTTTTTTCTTTTTAAGCAAATGATAATACAATAGTGATGGGCCCTAAACATATCACCACTATTTTCATTCCATCTTGTATATCACGATTTGTTAAATGAAATTGTCGAATTGGATCTCAATACGAGTATCACACTGTGAGAGTTGTTTAAATGTTTAAGCTACACATATAACCAATTTCGATGCATAAGTAAAACTGTAATTTATCCTTAGGTTATTTTTCATACATACATTTACACATATTACACATACATACGGTCTGCCCGATGATTAGCAGTTACCGTAGATCGACGCTTGCACCTTTTAAGAGATTCACATTCGCGTTAATTACAGATAATTTGTTGGCAGTGCCAAAAAGCACAAACAACATCCTATCCTTATTTGTTATTCTCACATAAGATACATAATTTCACATGTGTTTTACTTTTCTATACGATCAATTATTGTTTGGACTCGTAGTACAAAACTTTCATAAGTCATAAATTGTAGTTATTGTGTACGCGCCTTGCTGCGAACTAAAATGAAGACATTGCGAATTGTCAGCCTCTCTGTAATCACAAATTTCTCACCATTAATTTTTTTATTACTCGCACTTCTTACAACAATGCAATAACACATTACGTATGAGCTCATTAGGAGATTCAACGCGAAGATATCGTAACATAAACGTAAAAAGTTTTCACATATTCGTACCTACAGGGTAGCCAAGACGCCAATCACTAGCGAATGAAACCCAACTGTGTTTTTCGCACTAATAACAATGATAGCCTGGCCACGACATTGGTAAAGGCCCGGCCACGACATTGGTCTAAGGCGACCGGCTTAGCGGAAAACCGAGTTCAGTACGAGAGGGATATCCCATATCGGCATCTCGTTCTAACTTATGGATTCGCTCGCCGCTGGTCGCTTTAGACCAATGTCGTGGCCGAGCCTTAAGCACTTGTATGCTGTAACGTGGATCCAGCATACAAGTGCTTAAGGCGCTTTAAGGCGGTTCCGGCACACGAGAGGTTAAGGCGACCGGCGGGGCGGAAAACCATACGTGCAAAAGGGAAGTCCGATATCGATCTCTCGCTCCAACTTATGGTACTTTCGCGGTAGTCGCCTTAGAGGCCTTAGACCAATGTCGTGGCCAGGCCATGAGAGAGAGAAAAGCAATGCTAGGCTATTATTGCCTATTCCGCCCACCGGAAAGGAATCATCAAATTCTAAAATACAATTCCCACGGAATTAATTTATGATAAATAAATACTCAAATAATGCCCTCGTTGGGATTCGAACCCGGAACCTCCAGCTTTGTAGGCAGGGCCACTACTAACTAGGTTACGGCAGCAGATTTTTTTTTTATTGGATGTAATCTTCACTTTAGTTTTTGTCGTCTAAGTCGAACTTATGAACGCGTCCTAAATTACATTTTTAATTGAACTACTCCTAAGTACATGGACACGAAGTTACGCCGTTTTTTCACCAGTCGTAGGCAATCATGTAACTACTAATTGCAACAGTTCATCATTTATTGAAATGTGCAATTATCTACTGACATTTTAATTAAAATCGGTAGCTCTTTCTCAAAATATGAGAGTAAATATATGATCAAACGGGATTAAGACCGAGTTCGGCAAAATTTGAAGATAAAAGACTGCAGTAGAATTCAGCAGTTTCAGGAATCTGAAACCACATTATGTTGATTACCTATCCTTTATTTTTAGGTACCTAAGTTTGATAAATGGGTCAAAATTCTTTTCGTTGTCTTGTTTCATACCACTCTGTCACGCTTTTAGTGGCTGTTTCAACTCTGTATATAAAAAAAATCCGGTGCACTTGTATTTCTTTTTCGCGTTTGATTTTAATCCATACATGAAAAATTTAAAAAAAAAAAAAAACACCTCATACAAAAATCACCACTGCGTCACGTTTTTAGGGACACAAAATAAGACAACGAAAAGAATTTTGACCCAATTAAGCATAATGGAGTTATTACATGCCATCTGGCAGGGTGTAGTGCTACATAACGTTGTTTATTTTTTCCGCTATTGTAATAATTTTGAAGTATATTGACAAATAAAACTCTTTGACTTTGCTTGGAAGGCGGGTTGGCCAACGCAGTCTTAAGGTACATTTAGACCAAACGATCATTCGCTCATTCTATCCCCCACTCTACGAAATTCGTCCCTTACCCAAAACGTGATTCGTCAAAATTCGTTGATTTCGTAGAGTGAGGGATAAAATGAGCGAATGCTCGTTTGGTCTAAATGCACCTTTATACGTCACGTATTTTGCGAACCTGCGCCGTGAAAGTTACTGACGGCTACTGACTTACCCCCTTATTCATAAACTCCTAACTTAGCAAGCTGCTATTGTTTGTCCCTTTCGGCCTTATTGATATGTTTGTATGAGCGAAAGGAACAAACAATGCTTAGCGGCTTGAAGTTACGAGACATTTGTTATGGATAAGGGGGTTAGGCTTTAGTTATGGTACAGGGAGCATTAAACCGATAGGACAGCCGGTGGATTCGTTGCCTGGCGAACATCCAGAACCCATGCAGACCACTCGCCTACGGCTCGTTTCATAAAACCACACTCGTGTTTAATGCCTCTTATTATGCGCCAGCCACATAAATAACTATTATATACCTGACTTAGGCTTTATAGTTATGCATTTTATTTATTTATCGTATGGCATAAGTACATTGTTCTCTACTTAAAATTTTAAATAACTTAATTTGAGATAAGCAACTGCATTCGTCGAAAGAGTTTTGAAGGCCGCCGTACTTCTGCTAAATTTGGTGATTGGGCACTATTATGTGGTGTATTGTTTGATCTGGGCAGCCACACGGGCACTCTGCTGACTCGCACCAAAATAAACATTAAACCGATAGGACAGCCGGTGGATTGGTTATATGGGAAAAATCTAGGACCATCCAAACCGGACTCCTCCAGGCTCACACTATGCTGTATATTTATTTATATACTATTTACGTTAGGTGCGAACTGACGCAATTTTCGCAGTAAACCGAACTCGGAAGCAGAGTGCTTGGCAATGAAAGTGCTAATTACGGAGTTATTTCTTCCGTGCCTGCTGTTAGTGCTTTCATGCGTGTTGAGTAAGGATTTTTGAAAGGGATAATCTCACGTAATTATATTTATATGTATTGATTTAGAAAAAAGCTACCTAAGCCAAATTATAGGTCTTTAAGTAACGGTACCTACTCGGTTTTTTAAAGGGCTGCATTGTGCTTAATCTGTAAAAAAATTACTGTCTCAATTACGTTATACGGAATTGTGACATCCGTATAATTCTTTCGGGCTTAATTCTTGTCTGGTCTATGGCATGCAGTATGATGCTCATGCTCATGGATTTTTAACTGGTTTAGCAAAAAAATATATTTTTTTTTGTGTTACACCGATTGAACTTTTATGGTATAAGTCGACTGCAGTAAAACTACATAAAAAAAAGGAAAAAAATGTTTTTTTTTTCAAAAAAAATTTTTTTTTTAGGTTTTAACTATTAAATTATGACTATTTATTGGGTTATTAGTGTACCGTTTCATTTTTTGCTCCTATTTCAGGCCACACCCTGTATATTAGCATCTTAGAGCCTGTTCTGATATCGCCGCGTGCAATTGTTGTATAGAAATCGCTTTAAAATCGCCCAAGTGAATTGGTAGTGTGAACAGGCTCGTAGAATTAGAAGGTACATGATTGGTGCGACAGTATGTCGCCACGAGATATAATATTTGTCCCTCTTTTATTAATATACCTAGTAATCGATGGAAGGTCTTATCAGATATCTCGCTGCGAATTACAGTCGCACTACATGTGCTAGGCTGTTGCGAATCTTGATAAAAAATGCCTAAAATATATAAAAAAAACCCTTCCTTAAACAATTAGAACGAACGTCATTGTATAACGAGTTTCATGCTTGACCATCGGTCAAACTTCCTTAATATAGTAATTTTAATTCGTACCAAAATGAGGAAGCGTGAAGGCCAACCCGCGCGCAAATGTTACGCGTACCTAACCTCCAAATACTTTAGTCATAGGCTGGACAAAATATACCAATTTAATTATAACACAATGGTTGCTAATGAGCACAACGGCCCTCCTGATGTCACCTCTGGACGACTTCAACTGCACAATGCGCGTTTCCGACCCTTTCAAAACCTATAAACACCCTTTTAAAGAACGCTAGTTCCTTGGGAAAAACTCAGCAATAAAAAGTGTAAAAAAAAAATTTAGGGGGTTAGGTACATTATAAAGGTTTACTTTAAGTTAGTTAGTATCGTATACAGAACCAATCAATTAGAAAAATGTAGGTCATTTTTGGGTAATTCAAATCAAAGAAAATGTTTGAGTAAAAATATGGTTACATGGATATGTCGTTCCCAGGATACAAATATTTTCATGTATATGTTAAAATTCTTAAACTACTAACAATACATCGATTAATTCTGTTTACAAAGAAGATAAAAGAGCAATTTGTTTCTAGACCTCTTAACTTTATCTTGTTTACGAGTCTTTCAATACAACCTAATTACCTAGTCCTTTGAATTCTTGAAGTCATTGCCTGTTGAAAAAAACTCGCATTGTATTCATAATTAACTCAGTATCAATGTAAGGAAATTATCTCCTAATTAAAACGACGATTTACTTATAGACCTTTTTGGGTCGCATTTTTTCGTTCGTCTGGCTCGCATTTGGTCCAGGTCGCAATTTGTTTGTCCAATTAGCGTTCGGCCATCCGTACACCTGTAAGTTCATACGCAAGTTATAGGAACGGGACTATACTAAGAAATGAGATAGTGATATTCCCCTCTCATTCCTTAGTATAGCTCCGTCCCTATAACTTACGTAAGAACTTACAGGTGTCCGAGCGCTCTTAGGTCTAATACGCAATTTGCTCTAAAATCCGGACTAACAGCGAATCGACTTTGTAGCATTTGGTCCCAATCATATTTTAAGATGATAAGCGGTTCGTCCTATACACAACTAACCCTTTTCCTTATGGTTGAGGTTCCTAGTTGACTACGGAATCCTAAAACTTTGGTTACCTGCTCTTAACTTGACACTTTCGAAATACAGCCGTATAACGTTCAACGTAACGTAGTCTCGACAAGAACCTCAACATATCTTGTCACAGCCACATACTTTTATTATCAATCCGAAAACGGTCAGAATCTTACAACCTCCTGAGTCCTAGTGACGTCACTTATATCAACCGAATTTTAACTTTATATGTATAAAGTCAAAATATTATGTACTATAAATATGACATAGGGCCTCACGAGGTTAAGTTTATTGACATTTGGCACAAGGTACTATATGGGAACATTCATTGACATCAGCCAAATGACGCTGACGTCCACTACTGAAATTATGTACTCGTAAGCCTCCCCCAAAGATAGCCTTTTTATTATTAAATATTCATTTTTAAAAACGAGCACATATCTACAATCACATTTGGACACCTCATGGCAGAATATAGCAGAACATGAAATTTTATTTTCTAACACCTATGTAACCTATGTTTTTATAAATAAATGTTGGAATATTTGGATTCGATTCGCTTTCCGTTTTCGTCCGTAAACATTCATGACACCAGTAATTAAAATAAACCAAGTGCTATTAAATCATAGCTATCTCATTTTTATATTATGCTATACGGAATGTCTATAATTTGAGTTTAATATAGATTTAATTGCAATCATAACGTTTGTCTTGATTGCAATTAGATATTGTCGTTATAGTCTTGAACGGGCATGATTGGAGTTTAATTCTTAACACTACAAATTTAAGTGTTAGAGTTAACTCTATTGGTTGTTATATTTATATGATACGGAAGGTTATCATGTCGTATAACTTCAAACTTTGGTACAATCGTTTCAGAGTCTTGAAAGGTTTTATAGGATTTTTTTTATTCGTGTTTGAAGTCCTGTGAGCTCATAGATCCTTCTTAGCAGACTAATCAAAATAATGACTCCGCTAAAATCACTGACTAAGTATGTAAATAAATAACAACCTGTTATTTTACTTCGAGACCTAACAAAAAGCATCACCTAACCTGCAAACGCACAACCTTCTACCCGGTTGCATTCTAAGTTGTGCAAATACGGAACAGATCGTTACGTGAACGACTGCCTCGAACCATGCGCCGGCGCAGTCTCGGACCGAACCGCATAGCGCTCGCGCGCACTTTCGATCTCATACAACCAGCGCTGAAACCGATGCTACGTGCGCCCTTCCCTAAAGTGATATATTTTTTAATCTCCTGGTATTGAAGACGAGTGATTTTTTAAACCGCTTTCGTTATAGTGGAGACACAGCTTAGCTTGGTGACGTGAAGTGTAACTGGGACTATGTTTGTGATCCTTGCGTTCATCGGTGTGCGGTTCGCCTTACATGTGTCCAGGCAGAGTGCTAGGGCGCTCGCTGACGAGTGCTACACGAGAAAGTAATTATTTTCATGCTAGTGCTACATGTGGTACACAACACTACACAGATATTGTCGGTTGACAAGCAAAAGTCACTAAGTAACAAATCGATGGTTGTGTGACTCAACCTCGTAAGTCCAGGGTGTATGAGTATGACTCCACCCCGTATATCAAATGTATTTTGTACAGAAATATATTTTTATAACACAATCTCGTAAGCCATTATACCAGGTTGAGTCACAAAGCCAGCGAAATACCTACTTCATGTATCTCAGTTCTGATTCAATACTGACATACGAAATTGCTAAGAGTAGTGACAGTTTTAGCGAGTTTTGGCTGTCAAACGACGATATACAATACACATGCCTTGCCTTTAGAAAATTGAATTACGAATATAAAGGTCATACAGATAAACTGATTCGCATATTTGCTGTAGACAATGCAAAAGTTGTTACAAAGCCTAATTTTTAATCGGCCTTGTACTGGGCAAAAAAGCTCGTTATTATAATAATTCCATTTACCTAGTTAAGCCATAAAATACAAGCACACATGCTAATTGCCCCCAGGAAAGACGATTTATGTTGATCCAGCTTTAATTTATGACCCATTAATTTAAATAATAAATATTTTGACTACGAAAACTGACCTATACGAGGCATCTCAGTTCGGCACGACTTAATAACCTCGAAATTTCGTGGCATATTGTGTCGGTAATAGGTATCTACATAATATATATTTACTGGAATTAATAATTTGACGAATTATACTTATATGAAGCTCTTTAATTTCTGAAAGTATGGTTTTTTATAATTTTAATACAACTGTTTCCATTTATTCATCGATTAAGACGCCTAATCCTTCAGCACTAGCAATATATATATTTTTTATTGGATTAATGAAATGAAAAACAAAATGTCATACCATTGCATAATATTATTTCTTAAGTTTCTCAAATCAATAATTATTATAAATGTGCATGTATGGTAAAGCCAAAAAATCTTCTAATATTATTTTATGAACTGCTGTGCCGCATCTATATTTCTAATGGCTATTCTACTGAACTTGACACATATCACGTAGAATAAACATTGAAAAAACAACTGTACAAATAAGTATTTACGTTTAATTAAATTAATTATCATATTTAATTAACTTCCGTGAGTTCATTGTCAACATTGCAGTAGACGTCAGAATCAGATGTTTTAGGGCTTGTCCATTAATCACGTCATACGATTTTGGTCTGTTTTAGACCCCCCCCATCCCCCATGGTGATATTTGGTGATATTTTCAGAACCCCCCCCCCCCCACTAGCCAATATGACGTGTAATTTTTTGCCAACTGAAGTAGTCCTTTTAATACCACTTGAATTTACGTACTTGTTTGTCAACTACGAGCTAAATGATCGCGAAGTTTTAAAACTTAGTATTTAAAAAGTGTTTTATAAAAAAGTTAAGATTTTTTTACTGGCTATAAGCTGTTCAGCAGATTCGAGAGTAACAAAAAATTACACGTGATTTGTCCGATGACCCCCTCCTCCCCTATGGTGATAATTGGTGATTTTTTCTTGACCCCCCCATCCCCCTATACAGTATGATGTGATTAATGGACAAGCCCTTACTCGATTTAGCATATTTATGTAGGCCTCACGTGGCATACGTAATTTACTCTAATAGGTCCTTGCGTCTATCGAATAACAATTTACCAATCATATTACATAATTCTCAAGGTTGGTCGTTGGTGGCCTAGGCCAAGGAGTGACAATTTCAATTCGTAAATTTCAAAGTTTTTCGTAACTGATGTAGAGTCGCCATTCATTTGCATACATGGGAGTGAACAAGGTTTCCATAAATATCACAACACGACTCTGTTGCCAAGGCGTGCCGGTGCATGTTTCGATATTTATGAACACTTAGTATTCTTTATATATTTATGATGGCAACTGTACGAGATGTCATTCAATTTGGTATTTTCCAATCGGTAAAAAAAGCATTGTGAGGAAACCGGACTAACCCCAAAAGGGCCATAGTTCCTCTTGGGTCGGAAGGTCACAATATATGGATGTCACTTTTGTCAAAATTGTCTACGCCAACTCTTAAGTTTCCAAAGTTCAGCCCGGAACTTCAGGCATCCTGGGCTATGGTAAATGCTTAGGAATAAGAATAAAGCCTGAAAGATGAAAATGTTGACGAGTTCCACCTTTCCACCCTTATACCACCGCCTATCTCTCTCTCTTCTGCCTCTTTTTCACTTGAATACGAGTTGTAAAGTATACTGCTATGAAAAGTCAACCGATTCGGGTCATGGATCGAAATCAACTGTAAATTTTGTCTTATTTTTCCTGATCCGGTTCAATATTAGGGTAGTTCTATGCGATTATTCAGTCGCAACAATCAAGTCATTACCATTCCCAAATTATTGACGAACTGCATATAAAAAGTGGAGTCATTTTCGATTATCTTGTAGCAGACGCAAGTTTGTCTGCTATTCTGGCATAATAGTCTCGTTTGCTTTTATAAAACGGTAAATAAAGCGGTGATGGTAATGAACAAACAAAACGCGTAACAAAATCGCATGGATTAATTTTTGGAAACTAAACATTTAAGTATGTTCCTACTTGAAATTACATTTATTAGTGTTTCATAATATACATACGTATGTACAGGTAAATGCACTAAAGCTGGCACGAATGGAATGAATGAAATGAATGACATCTATCATTGTGTGTATGCGGTCGTCCTATACATACTTTCTGTCACTTACTCGATCCATTCGTGCCAGTTTTCGTGAATTTAGCTGTATATATATGTGGAAAAATAACGAAACGGATTAAAAACTAAATATAAACAAAGCTCTCAAATCTTACCCATGAATGTAAAATGAAATGTATAAACTGTGTGTATGCTATGGCATTGAGTAAACCAAGAAAATATTTTTGCTCGTTATTATTATATGCAATTAAACATCCGGGTACATCTCGTTTACGAAGATGATGCATTTACGTTTCCAATCAGCAACCTTTTACGTCTTATTGACCTCGAAAAGTCGATTTTAATACAACAACGAGTAATCCTTCAGATAAAGTAATGTAATTACGAGAAAGGCCTAGGCCTTGCGCGTCTTCTTAAAGGCGCGTACAGACGCAATCGGGCGAATACTTTTTTTTTAAAACCTCACGTGTCTAAATATGGCCTTTATGCCAATCTCGATTAATGGGCCATGATAGTCGGTAAATATTTGTTTCTAGACGAAAATATGTGTTGATAACTGACTTTTTAAATGTTTTTTTTTATAAATTGAATTAAAAAAAAAACGATTAGGTACTCACGCTTGCACAGTATCGAGTTAGGCTGCTGGCAGGCGGTTAAATGAATAGTAAGTAGTGTGAAAAATGTATGGACCTAGCCAATAACCAGTTAACCCTGGATTAGTTGCTTTAGCCTAGCGTACTGAAGTGGGACATAATATCATACATAATTGTATATTGTATTCACGCTATATTGTATTCACAATACACTCCTTTTTTGGGCAGTCGTGTAAAAACAAAACATTTTTGCCTGTCACGAAAATATACCTACAACTTCTTGTGAATAAGGATGAACATTAACAGCTTTAAATTTTAATCCCAGACAATTCGTGTGGTCGCAAGTCTGAACATGGCTTTATATTCTTCGCGAATCACCATTATTTACTGCCATAAATTGAGTTTATATAATAATCGTTAAAATATTACTATAATCTTAACCCTTTACTGCATGTAATAAAAAATGATTTATCTTTAAACTTGAAATGCCGACAATAGAGATCAATATTGTAACCACCATATATGGTTTCAAAAGGAAAAAGTTTAAAACCATTACATTTGCAGTGAAATAAAAATAATATATGAATCACTCTCAAACCATACCGTGCAGGCGAACCGATGTTTCCAATTCTTTAACAAAATTGGGGTCATGACCTTTTGAATAATAGTTTTGTATTAAAAAAACTACAATTTTAACGAATATGTTGAAAATTTCTTTTCCTTTTAATAATATGCACCGCATGGTGATTGGTGACGGCAGCAAGAATACATTTGTCATCACCCCAAGATGTCGTATGACTCAATTAAGGAATTGAAGTGTCACTGACGTTTATTGAAGATTGAGGATGGACAGCAGCGTCATTATAGTGAACGCACTATTGCGATCGCCAACCCGCTCACTCCGCGTGGCGATTATGGATTACATCCGAATGCGTCCACACGCATAGTTAATAGAAGCAGTAAGCTTATACAATGTGCCCATGTGCAAAGGGAAAAAATTCAACAGCGGATTTCTGACCAAATTTGAAGTTAAAAATGTCAGATGAAGTTTTCTAGATTCAGTCTATTTTAAGAGAAAATTAGACTTTTTCTTAAAACTGTTTTAGACCGTTACGCTATGATAAACGCATTTTACGAAAATATTTTGTTACCATGTTGTCTTAGTCTTGTCACACTTAATTGACAGACATCAAAATGAACAAAAAAATCTTTAATTACCTAGCAAATGTTAAATAGTACATTACGACACAAGTGCGAAAAACACGAAATTCGAAGGGAGTGGCGATGTTTTAAATCGACACGAGTTACGAATTTCGTTTTTGCACGTGTCTCGTACGACGTTTTTTAGTACCTACAGATGGCCCTCCGAAGTTTTGGACTTGACGTAAAATGACCCACTTCTCACACTAGAGCCTAAAAAGTACACCATCTGTACAAAAAAAAAATTAAAGTGCATTTTTTTCGATAGTTTCATTGATAAAATCCTTATTTTTTGTGTATTCAAAACATCAAAAAAATATATTTTTTGCAGATTTCACCGAAACGCATTTAACAATTTTTGCTTCTTTTAAATAGTCTCAGGAATATGCTTATAATTTTTCCTTTTCCTCATGGGCACCTTGTATGTAACACGTGCAGCAGTGGACTGAAATCGGCTGATGCTGTGATGATGTGTAATGTGTGATGATGCTATTAGTATGCTAACAATATCAGATAAGTTATTGTACTCATTTCTACATTTACTGCTGAGGGTACAACACAGCGTGGGAAGGTCCCAGACTAGATAGACCAATGATGATTCAGATCGCGATAAACCGTTGGATGAGGGTGGCGAGATACTGTTAATTGCGGAGATCCTTCTGTTCACTACACTTTTTTCGGGTGGAATTATAATCGTGCAACAAACAAAAAATATAAAAAAAATTAATAAAAAAAAATTACGTGTCGTTATTATCCTACCTTCTAATTAACCTTAATATGCAATGCGATAAACCTAATATTTAAGAAATTAAATATTTTTCAGTCAGTTCAACAAACTAGCAGTTTGGTCAATGTCAACAAGGCATTGTTACATTCATATGTGTTTTTTTTTTCAAAAAAATGTTGAGTACTTTTTTTGAATAGCTGTTTAATATGCATGATTATGACATGACATACAGTTCGTCCCAAAACTATGTGGCATTGAAGGGAAATTATTTTAAATATTAGTACCTCAGTTTTTAAGCCGCATCTAGTTTTAAACAGCATTTTACTATTTCTGTATGATTTGTATTACTTCATAGTCTCATCAGTCTAGTAAAAAACACAACAAAACATTGGTTACGCTTCCGTAATCGAAATTCATTTCATCTGTAATATCTGTTAGATAATACCGTCAAGTAAAAGGCCTGGGCCCAGTTAGAATATAATTAACGGTTACGTGTACTGTACTCTCATTAAGATATATATATATAATATATATTTAACACGATCGACGCCGGTGACACAGCGCCTGTGATCAACAAAATCAGACTCCTATGCTAGTGACACACATACGTGATCCAAGTAATCTTATTCTTGTGCCACTAGCATAAATCAAATTCTTACTCCTATGCCAGTGACATATAATACGAATGTTTTTGACACAGGTGCTGTGTCGCCGGCATTGGAGTACAATTTTTTCCGTCACAGATGCGTGTCACTGGCATATGAGTTCTGTCAGATAATTTCGATTGGCATAGTGTTAGCACTTAGCGAAACAGTACCGGAGGCGAACGTGTTAAGTGGTTCACCTAGATGGCCAACAACATGACAAATGAAATGGGAATCGAACAAAATAGCGATGTCATTATGACAGTTAGAAAACGCTTCATCTGTTTTATTACAGCAGGCCTAGATAAGATGCCATTCTGTAATCGTATACGATAAGCGATAAGTAATAAATGTATGAGAATGATAGATTCGAACGAAAAGTCACGTGACCATTTCCATACAATGTTATGGTCACGTGATTTATCGCTTATCGTATACGATTGCAGAATGCCATCTTGGCTAGACCTGCTGGTTTGTCATTAGGAATAAATACCTTATAAAATGCTATAACAATGTTGATGATTACAATCAGTAGGTACTTTATAAGTGCCTAGATGAATGTTTTGCTCACATCATAATTTTCGCTGATACTCATTCTGAATATGAAAGATACTGATACAGAAACATTCGTTTTGCCAATTAGGTATGGATTCGGAAAATTAAAATAATTTAAACTTTCATGCTCGGTTACTTTAAAATATGTACAAATTAAACTGACAATGTACAGTCAAAGACAAAATAAGGTGTACACAAAAATGTTCAAAAATACGTCCCAGTGCACTCTAATTCTGTGTAATACGAACGTCATAACATATTTATGAGCGGATTCTTTCGATACTTATTTTTGCACTTGACTTTACCTATACAATGAAACACTTTCACACACTTAATACGGGCACAATAATTATTTATTGATATCGATCTTGCTTCATTACTTTTCAATAAGTAAATGTACTAAAAAATGTATTATCTGTTTTAAATACTTTCTTTTTAATTCTGTCCGTTTTTCATGCTTTCTTTAAATCATTTTATATCGGATCAGTAATTCAGTAGCTATGAGTTCGTAGTATATTGAGTATTTTTTCATCACACTTGCTGTCTAAGCGCGCCATTGTTTGCGCGCGCAGCGGGAGTAATAGAAAAGTGAAATTCCCTAGGGAGTAATAGAATTGTCAGTACGTTATTTAATAATGTTATTTCTTAAAACTTATTTTTTTGTCGGCAAGTGTGATGAAAAACATTGTATGCATCACGGTCGGTAAGCGGAATACTAACTTGAGTCATAAAAGCCCTCCGCCTAACGGCGTCGGGCTTCTAACACTCTCGTTAGTATTTCCGTACTTACCTCCCTTGATGCACAATGTACTATTGCATTACTTGTAATTGTTTTATTTTTGTTCGTCACGGTGCCCAAAAATTAAATTCATTCTCGATGCCATCTATTTTTCGGGTGTTGCAGAAACGACTTTTTCTGTTATTTAATGAATTTAAGGTTATGTTTTGCTACATTTATTTGATATCAAATAGTAATTTAATTACCTTATTAGAATTATCATTTGTCACTTTGTGACTTTACCATGAGAGTTGTTACTTTTGTCCTATTGGAAAAAACTTCATTGGTGAGAATAATCAGGACTTGCTACTTTTCTTAAATTGAAGCACAAATTTTAATACGTTCATTTGGCTATAAAACTGGGCCGTACTTTAGGCACGATGATTATTGATCGAGCAATCTTAATATTAAAATAAACTAAATATCCAACACATTTTAACGTAAATATACATCTTTTATTAGTTGAATTGGTATAGACATCTATGTCTAGAACTATATACATAACAGTACCTATCTAAAGATTCACACATGACTTCACAACAGATGAAGACCACCCAACTACACTGTCTAGAAAGTTCTAGAAAACCAATATTGTATCCTCTCGACATAAAATAAAATTTATAAGCAATTTCCTTTAGTCGTAAATCGTCTTCAAAATAATACTATTATAGAATTGGCTTATCCATGGTTTTATTTTATTGGCAATAAGTAAGGTCAAGCTTTTCCTTGGTACTACGAGAATATGACTATTGAATATAGCAATTTAACGGGCAAAATGATGTTTTCTTCCGCGACATATATGTTTGTCAAGCTTTCTGCGACTTGACTTTTCAATATCTTACATAGGTAAGGTGAAGTACGGGAAGTGAAACATGCGTTTCTTTGTCTAAACTTCTATATATACGCGTTTTACTGTGTATTACCCCACTTTATTTTCCGTTTTATAAAAGCAAACGGGACTATCATGCCAGAATATCAGACAAACATGCGTCTGCTACAAGATAACCGAAAATGACTCCACTATTTATACGTAGGATGCCCTGAAAATTTCGGGAATTTAATACTTAGGAACGTATATTTGACATGTGTTATACCTCTTTCTTACAAGCATAGTCTCATTATTCGAAAACACTGGCCACATAGAAAAAAAAAAACAATGTCCGATTTTCAATTGTTTTTTAAAGTCGTTGAGTCGCTGGTGAAAATGGAGCTGTCCCGCGAAAGTTTTAGATCAATGATTTATTATGACTTTAAAAGTGGATTAACACAACAACAATGTGGAGACCGATTAACTATTGCTTTTAGTAGTGAAGCACCTTCAAAGACGACCATATACAGGTGGTATTCGGAATTCCAACGTGGCCGTGTGTCTCTTGCGGATGACGTACGTGAGGGTCGACCGAAAACGGCCGTTACCGATCAAAACATCGATGTTGTTCGCCAACTGATAAAGGAAGATAGGCATGTTACATATCGGGAGATTCAGGAGACTTTAGGCATTGGAATGAGTCAGGTACAAGTTATTTTACAACAAGAGTTGGGCGTGCGGAAGTTATTTTCCCGGTGGATTCCTCACTTGTTATCTGACGACCAGAAAACGGTACGTGTCAATTGGTGCCGCAAAACTTTAAAAAGATTTAATGGAGGATGCTCAAATGCCGTTTTTAGTATTGTGTCAGGTGACGAATCATGGATTTACGCATATGAGCCTGAATCGAAAAACCTATCTCGAGTTTGGGTTTACGAAGACGAACCGAAGCCGACAAAAGTTGTTCGTTCTCGCAGCACGATCAAAAAAATGGTAGCCACGTTTGTCTCCAAATCGGGTCACGTGGCGACTATCGCTCTTGAAGATCGAAGAACTGTCAATGCCTATTGGTATATAGGCGTTTGTTTACCGATTGTTTTTGCTGAACTGCGAAAAACTAACCCTAACCGCCGTATTATACTACACCATGATAATGCCAGCCCTCACACCGCTCAGAAAACAGACGACTATCTGAAGGGCGAAAACGTCGAATTACTGGACCATCCTCCGTACAGCCCCGACCTAAGTCCCAACGATTTTTTTACTTTCCCGAAAATAAAGAATCGGTTGCGTGGTCAGCGTTTTCAGACCGCGGAAGAAGCAGTCGACGCTTATAAAATGGCCATTTTGTCAACCCCCACTTCTGACTTCAATAACTGTTTTAAAAACTGGTTTCAGAGAATGAAAAAGTGTATTAAACACAAAGGAGAATACTTTGAAAAACAATAAAAGTACTTTTATTTCATTAAAATGCGTATTTTTTCCGATTCCCGAAACTTTCAGGGCAACCTACGTACGCAGTTCGTCAATAATTTGGGAATGGTAATGACTTGATTTGTGGGACAGAATAATCGCATAGAACTACCCTATAATTTTTCCGGCTTTCAAAATGTCGATTAAGGTAAGTAAGACGATAATATCAAAAAGTTTCGTGAAGTAAACTAGAGGTAATATGTACGCTCTAAATACGTGTAAAATCATTGGACGTCCCAAGAAAAATCGTTTAAATTAGTTACCTTTTCTTAAAATCATTTTCTTTAAAAATATATTTTGTTCTAAAAAAGAAAAAAACTTCGTCGGTAGCTTTTCTATTTCCTAAAAACGATTCTCAGGTTGTTTTTATAGAGAGTTAAAAATGATTGACATTCTAATTTATTTTTTTCTGAGAGGTTAGTTAGTTTAACTTCACTTTTACTTAAGTAACTACGATATAACTACTTTGTATTAACCTCTTTCTTTTGTTAAACTCTTAGTTAGATTAACCTGCAGTAGCTTCGATTGCCCATGCTACCAGTGTAAGATTTATTATCTTTGAAGTGAGTAGGTAGGTATTTGTTATATCAGTTATAATAATTTGTTTACCGTAAATGGCTAGCTAAAATTTTTGTTTAGTTGCCGTTTTATTAAGTGCTTTAAACGTTTACTAATTTGAGTTAATTTTTTTATCTAAATTATCAATTTATTAGTAATAGCTACCCGATGCAGCCTATTATAAGTTTCTATCGATAGTCGGTATTATTAAATCGGCTTCAGAATAAAAGTCACTTGATTGCCATAAATCAGTCATTGGGCAATCCGTATTTTAATTCTTAACTCACAATAATGATCCTTCATAAAATATACTAACATTTTTGCCAGTAAGTTCATATATTCTAAAGCAAAAGCGAATAAAAACGGATAAAGTTCTGTTTTGCGAATTTTATCAATATTGTCCAACTTAATCTGAGAAAATTGCAAAAAATCATTAATCTCTAAATAGTGTTGTGAAAAACGCTCATTTCCGGGCCCAAAGATACAGTTTCAAGACTTTAGGATCTTTTTCTCTTTACACAAAATAAACCAGTATAATACTGAACTGAGGAACAAATATTTTTGTGATAAATAAATAACACAACCGGGATTCGAACGCAAAACTTCCAGTTTCGCAAGCAGGGTTACTACTGACATTACTGACTGAGCTACGAAGGCCGTCAAAAGCCTCAAAGTCAAGGGGTAAGATAGATGCAATCCATCTAAGTGCTCAGGGTAGGCAGCGCATAGGCGACTTTTTGGTCACTATGTCCATGGGCCTCAGTCCCTGCTTTCCATCGGGTGGGCTGACAGTTGTTGTCTACCTTCGTCACATAAAAATAAAGTTGTTAAGCCTCAAAAAGTGACACCCACAACTCCATCTCGAAATTCAACCAATTACCAATTGCAATTACACTTGGTCACTCGAAGT
>JALPQI010002944.1:0-83946 GCA_025490895.1 Thaumatotibia leucotreta | reverse complement strand
AATAGCACACTTGCGTGGTATGCACGTATACAGTGTGTTAACACGATGCAGGTTTTTATTTGAACCGAGGATTGAGATGCAGATTCTTAGCCAAACCATGTGCATTATTTGTTTAAAAATCCTAATTTTAAAAGTAATTAACTTTCTAAGAAAAGTTAATTGAGAAGCAATGTACTTCAAAATAAATCGTTAATTGGCACTTGACAATGACAGATCGCAGCCACTCGCAACGTTTGACAACTAAGCAGTACACGCGTTACATTTATCGTTCGAACGAAATAAAAATAATTATACAATTAATTTAAATATTTGTCAACTCTTAATACTTGAAAACGATTGCCAGTAATGCATATTATTACCCATTTTCGTAAAAGCCTGGGTCATGGTAACACACTGTACATGACGAGCAAGCGGTGTGCCATCTGCTATGCCATTTCCAACGCTACAATTCGCACGCAGCGTGTGTACACGCGCACGTGCACGTTCTGCACACGTTTCCGGTGTGATCCAGCCTTAAAAGTGAAAATGCCCTAAAATATGAATAAATAAATATCTTGGGACATCTTACACAAATCGACCTAGCCCCACGGTAAGCTCAATTAAGGCTTGTGATGTGAGTACCAGGCGACGATAATATATTTAATAGAATAGATACATATAGATACTTAAATACATAGACAGCCATGACCAAGGAACAAATATTTGTGATAAATAAATACACAAATAATGCCCTCGCCGGGATTCGAACCCGGAACCCCCAGCTTCGTAGGCAGGGTCACTACCAACTAGGCTACGGAGGCTGACAAACTGAATGGTAATCGTGAAAGTTGAAAACGTAACAATCACATAATTTCTCCCCACAACAAATAACGAGCAAAAAACGTATTCACAATTGCAAAGACGATTGAACAAAAAAGTACTTGAGGAGTCATTTATTAAGTAAAGCTACCTATAATCGGATTTCGTTCAAAAACTGCCGAGTCCTTTTATGTAAAGAGACTTAAAAGTGAGCGATATATTACGAAGCCTTTTTTTACATTGCCGCTACTAAAACGCAGTAAATTTTATCGATCGATCAAAATCCGCAATGTACTACAATTGACTTGAGATGTCGTTGACGTTTGAAACCACAAAATGTAGGCTTAAGTGCTGTGAAGCGAAAATGTATCAAATATTGAGGGAATGGAACGCATTTTTGTTAGTCGAAGTAATCGCTGTCAATCAGACTTTGAATTCTCACGAGATTCGAACATATTATATACTGTTCGGCAGTAGAAAACAAAAAAGTGTACACAAAATTTATCTTATAAATATTTAACGCTTATCATGAACAAGGCTGTATTCCAAAATAGTACGCGCTTGCAATTGGAATTCTAGTGCTTCATTGTAAAGGTGCTTTCAGACAAAAGAGCATTCGCTAATCTAACCCCCTACTCTACGAAATTCGATCGCTACATAAAACGTGATTGGTTGATTTCGTAGAGCGGGGGATAGAACAGCGAATGCTCTTTTGGTCTGAATGCACCTTAAGGTAGCGAAAGATTCCAAAACTGAAATCTTGAGCATTGCGAAGTAATGAGAATTGACCAATTTAACATTTGAGCTCCGATTGCGCGTGTTTACTACGGTCATACAGATCCATTCAGTATGCTTAGCACATGATTGGCGCGATAGTATCTCGCCGCGAGATAGTCTATCCGTCCCTCTTTTTTTAATATAGCTAGCGAAGGACGGGAGATCTATCTCGCAGCGACATACTGTCGCAGCAATCATGTACTAAGCCTGCTGCCTAGTATAAGGCAGAAGTGGGCCAAAGGAATTAGAGCAAGATCAAATTACTTTGCCACACATGTGAATAGGATGCGTTTTTACCCGCTCGTATTAAAGGATAAAAGAGCGCTTTACGAGCTAGTGAGGGGAAAATTTCTTTAATGGTGTTACAGTGCATATGCAGATATCTCTTAGCACCGTGGCAGGTCCGATATATCCCACGGCGACTGTACAGTGGTGTCCAGAATTGTATGAACAATTTATTAATGAATTCATTCCTAAACTGTCCATGCAATTTTGAACCCCACTGTACAGTGGACTCCCAAAACTAAGTAGGTGACCCTGTCTTAATTTTGCTTGAAAATTATTATTTCCTGAAATCTGTTTTAATTTGAGTTCATTATCTTTACTGCACTCAAGGGTGCTATAGCAATAGCAAGATTCATCAATTACTGTCTGCCTGTCTGTCTGTTTGTCTGTCTGGCTGTCTACCTGTCTGTAAGATTTATTTTAAGCGGAATGAAAACACTGGATATATGTTCACAGGTGCCAACAGGAAACCATTTAAATGACCGACCCCACTGTTAGAAATAAATAAACTCGTGAGACATTCTTACACAAGTCGATTTAAACCTACGATAATAAATCTAACTATGTTTTTATACTTACACATAATTTTTGTAGTACTAATCAAATTGTTTTTATAACACATTTTGATTTGTAACACTAGTACATGAATTATAAAATATTAGATGTCATATATGTACCAAATCGAATATTACTTGTCCTTTAGAGTATGGTCAAATGCGCCTAGCCTTGGATATATCAGATTACATATAGGTACAGTTGCCCTCAGATATATCAGAGCAGGCACCGTGCTCAAAAATATCTGAGCATCCGTATATCCGTAACCCCATAACAATAGAGTCTTGTTCAGATAGTAGTGAGCATCCTGACCGGAACGATCTGAATTCAACTGTACACTCAATTAATTGTAACCCTCGGCCACTTGACTCTAGAGCCAAGATTATGTAAGTATTCTTACAATTTGATTTAAAACGTTACTTTGACATAGTTTTGCAGTGACAGGGTACAACGGCCCTACCGCGAACTTCGAAATTCGCAAATTTCGAGGATTTGTCTCTCTCACTCTAATGACAGTGATTGGAGTGACAGAGAAAAATCCTCGAAATTTACGAATTTCGATTTTCGCGGTAGAAGGCCAATTACTGATTGATGGTGACTACGTAATGATGGTCAACATTATAATCAAAACAATATGTACGTATCATATTTTAAAGACAAATGGATGCGGCAGACTGAGTGTAACGTCATGCCCGAAACGTCAGGATATAATTATAATTAAGCGTAAGTTTACACGATTAAGACCCGTTTGTCTTTAAAATATGAGTGATACTGAAAATCGTGAAAGTTTAAATCAATATAGGTAATAAGTCCGTATAAAAGCCTACCTTCGGTATAGTTGCATTCTCAGACCTAAAAATAGGCTGAAACCTCTTTCCTCTCAACTTTTACTGCTTGTCTGACCTCCGGACAGGACTTGAAAAAAATAAACGGCCAGTTGACACTAGGGTTGTCAGATATGGTAACAATAAGTACTTTATATGACAGTACTATTAGTAGTATGTGTATTTTACCTCTATGTACTTTACAATTTACGAGACGCATAGAGTACGCTAAAATATTTTATTTTGAACTTAATTTGAAAACTTAACTTAATCAGTCAGTAATCTCCCTCCAGATAATGTATTTTTTATGTGTACCATGAACAATGTCCATGTGTCGGCCTCGTGGCGTAGTGGTAGTGACCCTGCCTACGAAGCTGGAGGCTCCGGGTTCGAATCCCGGCGAGGGCATTATTTGTGTATTTATTTATCACAAATATTTGTTGCTTGGTCATGGCTGTCTATGTATTTAAGTATCTATATGTATCTATCTATTACATATACAGGGCGTCCCAAAGTTATGGGACATGAAGGGGAAGTACCTACCTTAAATATCGTAGATAGTGTATTTTGCTGAAAGAAGACTTAATGTTATTTTTAAAATTTAGTTATAGTACATTCAAAGTTTTTCAGAAAATTCTTGCTTCACCCGGAAATCGAACCAACACAATATTTTTTCGAATTTTGAACCAAACTTTTTTGGTTATTCTTTCACTTTTAGATACCATGTTTCTTAAGAAAAATTGTTATTTTTTGTCCATTCATTCGAATGACATCATAAAATTTCGTATTAAAGTAGGTTCGATGCCTAGAAAAAGCAAAATATTTTTTGGATTTTTTTAAATGCAATATTATTTAATATTTAATTTTCAAAATAAAATAAAGTCTTCTTTCAGCAAAATATCCTATCTACGATATTTAAGGTACTTCCCCTTCATGTCCCATAACTTTGGGACGCCCTATATATCGTCGCTTGGTACCCACATCACAAGCCTTAATTGAGCTTACCGTGGGACTAGGTCGATTTGTTTAAGATGTCCCAAGATATTTATTTCTTCTTCTTCTTCCTGGCCATTATTATTCCCATATCTAATTGGGGTCGGCCCTCCTTATACCATTTCGCCACTTTATCCTATCCGCTGTCATACTCCTATCAATGCCTGCCGCTCTCAAATCTTTTGTCACAGTGCTCATCCATGTTGTCGGCGGTCGACCTCGGCCTCGGGCACCGTCCTGCATGTCCAGTACTGATCTTGTCATGTGCGTATGATCTCGTCTCATGACGTGCCCATACCACCGTAGTCGGCCTTCTTTCATTTTGTCAGCGATGCAAGCAACCTTGAATGATCCCCGAATGTGAATGTTTCGCACTTTATCCAGCCTTGTGACACCACCTGCCCACCGAAGCATCTTCATCTCGGTGGTGTGAAGTTTTTGCTCGTCCGATTGCCTTACAGCCCAGCACTCTGAACCGTAAAGCAATGTTGGTCTCACGGCTTGCTTGTAGATCTGGCCTTTAATTTTTACAGGCATTCGGGGATCACACAAAACACCAGAGAGTGATCTCCATTGCAGCCAGGCAGATGATATCCGATGTTGTATGTCCTTCTCTGCGGTGGTTTGTTGTGAAACTATAGAACCCAGATACTTAAAGGATTCCACCCTCTTTATCGGGACTCCATCGATATTCGGTACTGCAATGGCACTCGGTCTTGCTTTCGATAAATGGCAGAACATGTATTCTGTTTTTTCACGACTGATTTTCAACCCCTTACTTTCCAAGGCCATTACCCAAGCATTTAGGTCGGTTTGTACGGTCTGTAGAGTTTCCGCAACTAACACTATATCGTCGGCGTATAAAAGTGTCCATGGTGCCGGTTTCTGTAGATCTTTAGTGATGTAATCCATTACTATGTTAAATAGTAAGGGGCTTAGTGCCGAGCCTTGGTGTACTCCAACCTTCACTTCGAAGTCCTTGGTAATGCCTGCGGGGCTTATGACACGAGTTATTATATTCCGGTACATGTCTTGTATAACGGCTATATAATACTCTGGAATGTGTTGCGCTCTCAAAGCCTGCCAAATCAGATCTCGTGGCACGCGATCGAAGGCCTTTTCAAGATCAATGAACACCATGTGCAGGTCCTGCCTCTTCGATTTGTTTTTCTCGATTAGGACCTTGATTGTGTGAATTGCATCGGTTGTGCCTACTCCGCTGGTAAATCCGCATTGATTTGGGGTGATCTTAATCAATTCTTTAAGTCGTGCAATAATTATACCTTCCCACAATTTCAAGGTATGCGATGTTAGCTTAATGCCACGGTAGTTACTGCAGTTGGCAACATCCCCTTTATTCTTGTAGAATGGTATGAGGTTGCTGGATCTCCACATGTCTGGTATGCATTTGCCAACTAGTATTTTGTTAAAGAGCATCGTCAGCCATTGTACTCCTACCAGTCCAGTCTTTTTCCACAATTCTATTGGTATTTCATCGGGGCCAGTAGCTTTTCTGTTCTTCATTTTAGATATGGCGGCTTGGGTTTCTCTCGCTGAAATCATTTGGACAGCCCCCGCAATAGGTGAGAACGGTGTGAGCTCTTCATGTGGAAATTCTTTGTTAAGTAGCTGGTGATAATACTCTAACCACCTACGGTTAATATCCGCATCGGAAGTCAAGAGCTGCCCAGAGTTATCCTTGATGTATTTGTTTTGGTGGATATCCTTAGTAGCGTTGTTGCGATGTTTGGCCAACTTGAATATTTCAGTTGCCGTCGCAGCATCTTCAAGTTTTTTATAAAAGTTATTATGGGCGGTGGCTTTAGTGGTAGCAACTATTTTCTTCGTCTGTTTTTTAAGCGTTTTGTATACAAATTTATCGCAATCCAATCCAGTTCTTTGCCAAACTTTAAATGCCCGCTTTTTCTCAGCCAGAGATTGCCTTACATTTTCATTCCACTGTTTTCAATAGCCCTTTTGATAAGCCCAGATATGCCTTAGCATTGCTAATGATGAAGTTGTGGAAGTTTAGCCAGATTGTCGTAGTATTATCTGATGCAAAGCAATTAGAATGGTTATTTAAATATTCTATGGCCTTTTCTTTAAATATCCCAAGATATTTATTTATTATTATTTTATTTATGTACCAAAGATAGCACCCAAAGATACAAAATTATCACCAATGTCCTAGGTGGGAATCGAACCCACGTACTTAGCTTTGCTGGGCTAGGATGATGCCTGTTCCGCTCGATTCGGTCTTAGCAACCACCAGTCTATTTGTGTACTGTATTTTTTATGTGTGTGTGTACTTTATTTTTTCATTTTTAAGCCAACATAAATACTGTAGATATATCTCCAAATAAAATCTGGCAACCCTAGTTGACAGCCTTATTACAAAAGGTCTTAACCGACAACCATTTCCATGAGGATTCGTCATTTTGTATTAGAGTAGGCCAGTGTATGATGTCTGAACTTTTTATTGATTGTGGAAGCTGGATATATTTACGGTTTGTAAATAAAATTAATATAAATGTGAAGATGGGAATGTAGGTTATTGACCTTTTACTCAAACGATATAGAAAGATCCTTTTAAACAAATAAATTTAACTATATTTTAACGATAAACGGGACGTTATCGCGTAAACTTATGTTTGATATTATCCTGACGTTTCGTGGGCATGACGTTACACCCGTGGTCGCAGGCAGATTGGCGAGAAAATGTATCAACACCTTCGAGCTGCGCGGGTTTTTCGAACTACCCGCACTTGGTCTTGATTATTCACTCCTAGTCTAGGGTTGTCACTAGGCCTACACACTGTAGCTTTCATTGTATGTTAAGTATAATGTCCTCTTTTGTTCAGTCTCCTTCTGCGCTTATCGTATAAAGGTGCGTTCAAACTAAAAGAGCATTGGCTGTTCTAACCTCCCACTCTACTAAATTCGATCGGTACACAAAACGTGATCGGTTGATTTCGTAGAACGGACGCTAGAACAGCGAATGCTCTTTTGGTTTAAACGCACCTTAACGGTGCATTTAGACCAAACGAGCATTCGCTCATTCTATCCCCCACTCTACGAAATCAACGAATTTCGACGAATCACGTTTTGTGTAGGTAACGAACGAATTTCGTAGAGAGTGGGATAGAACGAGTGAATGCTCCACACATTTATGCAGCGCCAGCGTCTCTGGACTGTGGTCTATGGTGTTGATATATTATATCCCTCACCGGGATTCGAAACCTTTAGGAATTATCTTTGTATATCTATCTATCATATAATATACATCGTATCACAACACAAACCTTAATTGAGATTACTGTAGGACTGGGTCGTATGTACGTCCTATGATATTATTTGCTTATTGTGACTATAATTATTTGCAACAAACCCAAGCATATACATACAATTGCACATTATCCATAATAGAGATCAGTTTAAATTGAATTGAACTTATCCCGAACTAAAATCCACTTAGCAACAAGAACGAAAAACGACCACCATTCCCTTACACCTCACCAAATCCAAAACACCTTACGTTTACTACGAAACCTATTTACTTATGTCTTTTCATTACTACATCCCTCGTTTTCAAAGGACGTATAATGCATTTCACATACACAGCGCTTACGACGTTTTGAACATTAGTTATCTGCCCGCGTAGCACAAAAGGTCTTAAGTGGTTTGTTATGGCGTGGCGCTTACGTCGTTTATCGCGCATAGCAACGGCGCGCCTACCTGCGCAGGCGCTGCCAAAAGGAGCAAGACGCTGCATTCCTGCCGATGGGCAGGGGTGCCGCGGCCTCGGTTTAATTTTATTATGCACCTCGTGGTCTTATTGTGTCTACATATCTATTGAGGCTGTAGTTTAAGGATGGGGAAAAGCTTTTCTGGTCCTACAGTGGGATTTGAAAAAGTATTCCTAGGAAAAATACATACGGGAATTTTGCTGCATATGTAGTAGAGCAGTGATATCATATTATGTTATTGACCTGTTTCCGCGCACACGGAAGTTCGTGAATTTCAGGGATTTGTCTCTATCACTCTAACGTCGAGCCACTGTAGCCTAGTTGCTATTGCTATTAGCTATTAGTTTTTCGGGTTCGAATCCCGGCTAGGGAATTATTCGTGTATTTATCACAAATATTTGTTCCTTGGTAGACTGTGTATTCAAGTATCTATAATAGATAGATACTTATACATATATCTTATATATGTCGTCGCTTGGTACCCAAGTCACAAGCCTTAATTGAGCAATCCTTTGGGACTAGGACGATTTGTGTAAGATGTCCCAAGATATTTATTTATTTCTCGTCCTATACAGTGGGAGTTGAAAAAAATATTCCTTAGAAAAAAATGCGAAGTTTGCTACTTCATAGTAGAGCAGTGATATTACTGATCCAAAGATGCAAGTTGGAATCTCACAGTCGTGAGATTTTTTCTTAATTCTTCTTACTATACAAGTTGGCCAAAAAGTATGTGCATTCCCGTTGTCTGTGATGTTTTGGGAGTTAGAATAGCCTAATAGTAACAAGATATATCTGATGGCAATAGCACAGATCTACGAACTGAAATACAATAAATTTATCGATTTTATCTTTCACGATAAGTAATCACTCATATTTTAACGACAAACGGATCTTAAACGCGTAATCTTACGTAGTCTCCGAACACGGGTGTAACGTCATGCCCGAAACGTCAGGATAATATTAAACGTAGGTTTATACGATTAAGACCCGTTTGTCATTAAAATAACAAATTAACTCTTTAACATTTTCATTTTTTTCCCCTTGAAACACGGAGCCCTAAAATAGCATAATAAATAAAAAAAACAGTGTACGCGACTCTGCCCAATCCTCCATATGCGCTCGTGCATTACAATATAAACACGCCGATTAATTCGGCGATTCAACTGTCAATTACCGCGACGGGTAATGAGAGTAGCGGTATTGAGACATTTCGCTAGGCTGCATCTTTCATGAGGTTCTGGCTATACGGTGAAAACGACTATATGGACAAACTTCACTCGCACATTCCTAAGACTAATGAGTATAAAGTTATATCGAAAAAGGACAATTTCAAAAGAAATTGAAGTAATTGTGAAAATTGTCTTTATGGCGTTAAGTAATATACAGGGCGTCCCAAAGTTATGGGACATGAAGGGGAAGTACCTTAAATATCGTAGATAGTGTATTTTGCTAAAAGAAGACTTAATGTTATTATTAAAATTTAGTAATAGTGCATTCAAAGTTTCTCAAAAAATTGCTTGCTTCACCCGGAAAACGAAACACCTAGAATCTTTTTTCGAATTTTGAACCAAACTTGTTTGGTTATTCGTTTAGTTTCAGATACTATGTTTCTTAAGAAAAATTGTTATTTTTTATCCATTCTTTCGGATGACATCATAAAATTACAAAAAAAAAATGTTTCTTTAAGTAGGTTCGCTGCCTAACTCGTCATAAAATTTATTTTTGATTACATTGCTACCATGATGTGTTCTAATATTACCACACCTTTTGCCTGACAATCAACAAATAAGAATAGATTTCACGAAAAAAACTGTCCTAAAAAAATTATTAAAAAAAAAATTAACAAATTGTTGTTATGATAAAAAGTATTGGAAATGTTAAAAAGTATTCAAAAAGTCTAAAAAAAGAAAAAAAAATTTTTTTGTGGAATTTGACATTAGGTCTCATAATATTTTTTGTTTATTTTGATGTCTAGAATGCATAGTTAAAATCTTTCGCAATGCTCGCGAGCACCGTGTATACTAACTTACTAACCGTGTATACTGAACGCCTTAAAGAAGAGCAACTTCAAGTAATTTGTTATTAGCCGTACCAAGTCGACGCCTATAGACGTTGCTCTCAAAAGGGTTAAAAATACATATTTATTATATGCATTCCCGTTGCCAGTGAGGCTTTAGAAAATACCCCTACACAGATTTTTTTTTAAATGTAGTACTAGTAAGTAATAGTCATAGTACCACTTGATACTATTTTAGATTGTTTCATAATTTTATGAATCTTTTCGTAATGTCTAAAAACTTTCGATGTATCTTGGGCGCCGTTTAAAATTTCACAGGCAAAGAGGTTGCACTAATTTTTGGCCACCTTGTTTACAAAAATTGTCCGTTATAGGCACTGGTCTCACAGCGAGCTACTAAGCTACGAACTATCGGCTATAAACACGAACAAAAGATACGCACTCCCGTGTTAAAAAAAGATACTCGTCCGACGGTGATAGCTGATAGCTGGGTGAGTATCGCCGTGTCTCTTTTATTTATACGGGAGTGCGTATATTTTGTTCGTGTTTATAGCCGATAGTTCATAGCTTAGTAGCTCGCGGTGAGACCAGTACCTAAAGGTACAAGACCTTTGTACAATCAAACCCATTACGGGCATTCTCAGCCGCGAAGGTCGCCGCCCATCGATCATGTAGAAAGTAGACCGTCCGCTACAATTTCACAAATGGTACAGGCCTGCTACAACGAACACCGAAGTTCGTAAACGGGGATTTGTCTTCCACACTCCAACGAAGGCGTTATTAGAGTGACAGAGAAAAATCCCTAAAATTCGGTGTTCGTGGTAGCAGCATAAAGGAAATTTCTTTAATTTATGGTAGCAGGCTTGAGTTAAAACGCTTTAAATGTAAGGTTCAAGTCGCAAGCGAAGAGCGGCGCGTCCGGCGGGGCGGGCAGCGGCCCGTCGAGCGCGGATTTGAACGGCGTGGACTCTATGTTATTCTCTTATTCACACATTCGACGCTGCGTTCGTCAACGAGCTCGACGACGAAACAGCCTTCACTTCGACGTAGAGCGCAGCGCTGCGAAAGACGGTATTAACTAACATAGAACAGCTCGTCGTCGAACTGTAGGCGGTAACTCTCGACGCAGTGTAGTTCTAGCTCACGCCGCATTCGTCGCCGAGCGCTAGTGTCGTTTAAAGTGCATTAGTGAATACCATTTTTAGGCTCGACGCTGCCGCAGCGCTGACACAGCGCTGTTAGCAAGGCGGTTTCCTTAGTGAATAACACTGCGGCCACACGCATACGTTTGCATTTGTTTAAAGCTGCATTCAGACCAAACGAGCATTCGCTATTCTATCCCCCGCTCTACGAAATCAACCAATAACGTTTTGTGTAACGATCGTATTTCGTAGAGTGGGGGGTTAGAATAGCGAATGCTCGTTTGGTCTGAATGCACCTTATAATTATAATGGTCGCCCATCCACTCAGTTTCCCCCACACACACTAAATGCTTATGAAGTTGGCCGTGTGGTGACGGCAGTAAGAATACATTTGTCACTACCCCAACTCTTCCCGAGCGTGTCGTAAGAGCCGACTAAGGGATTGAAGTGTCACTGACCATTCCTTGAAAGAAGATTGATGATGGGCAGCGTCATCATACTGGACACACTATTGCGATCGCTAATCCGATTGCCCAGCGTGGCGATTATGGGCATTTACCTCCTATAGGTGGATTTAGACCCAACGAGCGAATGCTCATTCTATCCCCCACTCTACGAAATTCGTTCGTTAAACAAAACGTGATTCGTCGAAATTCATTGATTTCGTAGGGTGGGGGATACAATTAGCATTCGCTCGTTTGGTCTAAATCCACCTTATCCCCTCGTGTTTTATTTTTTTCTAATAGTTTTCTCCTTACTGTTCAGTGCTTAGACATACGAAGGGTTAATGCGTCTATGTGTATAGTTAATAGAAGATGCCTACGTCCAGCTGTGGACTGAGATAGGCTGATGATGGTGTATGAAGCTAGGAATCAAAATCGTTGATAGCTCCTAATAGTGCTTACTACGAGTACTACGGAACCAGTCCATCTAGTTATCGCACTAGATCAAAGCTGGGTCCAATTCCCTAGATTTCCGAGAAAGTCTAGTCCAGATACAACCGGTACTAATAACTTGACTAGTTAAGCGGCTTACTCCAGAAAATAACTAGTTTATTTGAAACGTGAAGGTAATTGACTTCACCCTTATTGTTGTAAAATCGCTAAAAGTGATAAACTAAGGACGGAAATATCATCATCATATCAAAAACATTTGAAGTTGGTTCGATTTCCGGGGATTAATCAAATTCATCAGGTTATTTTAACAGCATTCGCTATGACACATATAATTGTCCTTTGCAGTGTACCTAAAAGTGTCCTTGGCGTAAGGGTTAAGTAACTCGCCATGATTAATGGAAGATGCCCACTTAAAAGCAATGACATTCAAATCTCCAAATATAATTTTCCTAACACTTAATACCCGAATTTTGTATGGGGGTATTACACAGAGAGGTAATTCATATTTTAATGACCAACGGGTCTTAATCGCGTAAACTGCGTAAAACTTACGTTTAATTTTTAACCGACTTCAAAAAAAGGAGGAGGTTCCCAATTAGACTGTTTTTTTTTGTATCTTACCCGATATCTCTGAGAATCGTGAACCGATTTTTTTTTGTGTTCGAACGTGTATAACCCCGAGATGGTCCCGTTGGCACCAAGTTGGGGTCTGATGATGGGATCTTGGAGAAATCGAGGGATCTCTTCAAATGTTATGGACATGTATGACGCTTTTGGTAATTTTCATTCATTTACAATCATTTGCATTCAGAAAGTAGGATTTGAGGAAACCAATGATGGAAACAAATCGGGGATCTTGGAGTAATCGGTTGAATTCGGTTTTTTTAATTTTTAATATCCTGACATTTCGGACATGACGTTTTGACGTTACACCCGACCGAAACGTCAGGATAAAATAAAACGTAAGTTTACGCGATTAAGACCCGTTTGCCATTAAAATATGAGTGTTAGCTGTGTGGTGACGGCAGTAAGAATACATTTGTCACCACCCCAACTCCTCCTGCGGGTGTCGTAAGAGTCGACTAAGGGATTGAAGTGTCACTGACCACTATTTGATAAAAGATTGATGATGGGCAGCAGCGTCATCATAGTGGACACATTCCTGCGATCGCCAATCCGCTTGCCCAGCGTGGCGATTATGGGCATTTACCTCCTAATGTGTTTATACACATAGTTAATAGGAGAGGCCTACGTCCAGTAGTGGACTATCAGAGGCTGATGATGATGATATTGATGATGATAATAGTGAAAGTTTAAATCAATACATATATTGTAAGTACCTATAGTTAATTTTAATGTTTATACTTTATGTAGGCATTAGTTGTTGTTATAATAGTTGTAATTATTGGTACCTAGTTGTTGGTTCTTTGTATGATGTATCCCAGGTTTCATCTTCGTGCGATTTATAGCCTTTTTAAACGGTTTTTATTAACTTCACCGCGTATCAACTGTCGTCGATGCTTCAAATCTTGTGATCGATTTTTCGACCACTTCTACTGCACCGAAATCAATAAAATTTGGAACTCTTATCAAGTCCCCATGACAATGCAATATTATAATATTTTTATCCATGTATCCTCAAAGCCTGATGCTGCAGACGTACTGCCTACCTTAACCGAGAGTGTTAGACACGTGAAAATGACAGTACAGCATGTTTGGCATAATCAAATACTAACAGCCTGATCTTGACTTCCAACTCCTCACTCCTGATGCTGCAGTACTGCCTGCAATAACCGCAAGGTTTACCTTTTATCGATATCTTGATTTTAAAGAATTTCTTTAGATATTAAGGAGAAACATGCGAATTTAATACTAACATCCAACTCCTAAAATCTGATACTCCAGTGTTACCGCCTGCCACAACCGCTAGGTTTAGCGATATGTAGATTTTGCAGTACTGTAATACTGCTTTAGATATTTGGTAGAAACATATGAATTTAATTATCATCATCATCATATCAGCTGAAAGACGTTCACTGGTGAATATAGCCCTGTGCCACCCGCATCCAGCGACCTTCACCAGGTCAGGAGTGACGGCGTGAGTGGTTCGCGTAGGGCGATCCGTCGGGCCTACGGCCCTCCATCTGATAGAGTGACAGCGTGAGTGGTTCGCGTAGGGCGAGCCGTCGGGCCTACGGCCCTCCAGCTGATAGAGTGACAGCGTGAGGGGTTCGCGTAGGGCGAGCCGGCGGGCCTGCGGCCCTCCATCTGATATAGTGACAGCGTGAGTGGATCGTATAGGGAGAGCCGTGGGGCCTGCGGCCCTCCAGCTGATAGAGTGACAGAGTGAGTGGTTCGCGTAGGGCGAGCCGTTGGGCCTACGGCCCTCCAGCTGATAGAGTGACAGCGTGAGTGGATCGCGTAGGGCGAGCCGTCGGGCCTGCGGCCCTCCAGCTGATAGAGTGACAGCGTGAGTGGATCATAAAGGGAGAGCCGTCGGGCCTGCGGCCCTCCAGCTGATAGAGTGACAGCGTGAGTAAATCGCAAAGGGCGAGCCGTCGGGCCTGCGGTCCTCCAGCTGATAGAGTGACAGAGTGAGTGGTTCACGTAGGGCGAGCCGTCGGGCCTGCGGCCCTCCAGCTGATAGAGGGACAGCGTGAGTGGTTCGCGTAGGGCGAGCCGTCGGGCCTGCGGCCCTCCAGCTGATAGAGTGACAGCGTGAGTGGATCGCGTAGGGCGATCCGTCGGGCCTACGGCCCTCCATCTGATAGAGTGACAGCGTGAGTGGTTCGCGTAGGGCGAGCCGTCGGGCCTACGGCCCTCCATCTGATATAGTGACAGCGTGAGTGGATCGTATAGGGAGAGCCGTCGGGCCTGCGGCCCTCCAGCTGATAGAGTGACAGAGTGAGTGGTTCGCGTAGGGCGAGCCGTTGGGTCTACGGCCCTCCAGCTGATAGAGTGACAGCGTGAGTGGATCGCGTAGGGCGAGCCGTCGGGCCTGCGGCCCTCCAGCTGATAGAGTGACTGCATGAGTGGATCGCGAAGGGCGGGCCTGCGGCCCTCCATCTGATAGAGTGACAGCGTGAGTGGATCATATAGGGAGAGCCGTCGGGCCTGCGGCCCTCCAGCTGATAGAGTGACAGCGTGAGTAAATCGCAAAGGGCGAGCCGTCGGGCCTGCGGTCCTCCAGCTGATAGAGTGACAGAGTGAGTGGTTCACGTAGGGCGAGCCGTCGGGCCTGCGGCCCTCCAGCTGATAGAGGGACAGCGTGAGTGGTTCGCGTAGGGCGAGCCGTCGGGCCTGCGGCCCTCCAGCTGATAGAGTGACAGCGTGAGTGGATCGCGTAGGGCGATCCGTCGGGCCTACGGCCCTCCATCTGATAGAGTGACAGCGTGAGTGGTTCGCGTAGGGCGAGCCGTCGGGCCTACGGCCCTCCAGCTGATAGAGTGACAGCGTGAGTGGTTCGCGTAGGGCGAGCCGGCGGGCCTGCGGCCCTCCATCTGATATAGTGACAGCGTGAGTGGATCGTATAGGGAGAGCCGTCGGGCCTGCGGCCCTCCAGCTGATAGAGTGACAGAGTGAGTGGTTCGCGTAGGGCGAGCCGTTGGGTCTACGGCCCTCCAGCTGATAGAGTGACAGCGTGAGTGGATCGCGTAGGGCGAGCCGTCGGGCCTACGGCCCTCCAGCTGATAGAGTGACAGCATGAGTGGATCGCGAAGGGCGGGCCTGCGGCCCTCCATCTGATAGAGTGACAGCGTGAGTGGATCGCGTAGGGCGAGCCGTCGGGCCTGCGGTCCTCCAGCTGATAGAGTGACAGAGTGAGTGGTTCACGTAGGGCGAGCCGTCGGGCCTGCGGCCCTCCAGCTGATAGAGGGACAGCGTGAGTGGTTCGCGTAGGGCGAGCCGTCGGGCCTGCGGCCCTCCAGCTGATAGAGTGACAGCGTGAGTGGATCGCGTAGGGCGAGCCGTCGGGCCTACGGCCCTCCACCTGATAGAGTGACAGCATGAGTGGATCGCGAAGGCCGGGCCTGCGGCCCTCCAGCTGATAAAGTGACAGCGTGAGTGGATCGCGTAGGGCGAGCCGTCGGGCCTGCGGCCCTTCCAGCTGATAAAGTGACAGCGTGAGTGGATCGTATAGGGAGAGCCGTCGAGCCTGTGACCCTCCAGCTGATAGAGTGACAGCGTGACTGAATCGTGTAGGGCCAGCTGTCGGGCCTGCGGCCCTCCGGTTGATAGGCTGACAGCGCAGGTGGTTTGCGTAGGACGTGCACTCGGACCTGCAGTCCTCCAGTTGATATACAGAGAGTGTGAGTCTCTCGGATTCACGTAGTGCGTGCCATAGTGCCGTCGGGCCTATGGCCCTCGGGTTGATAGATTGCATGGATTGACCCTCTAAGCCCTCGGTTCGCGTCGGACTTTCTGTCAGATCTGCGGTCCTCCGGTTGGTCGACTCAGAGAATGAGTTTATATTTTATAGTCTCGAAATTCGACTTGTATAAAAATTTAAACTTGAAATTCTCAATAAACCAAATTGATTGGTCTATTCCTTATTGACAGATCTCTGTTATCTAAGGTACTTATTGTTTGAATAACACGTCCATTTGAGATACTTCGGGCATTCAACCTTTATACATTAACCACGCCGAGCCTTTGGTTTTTATTTGTCAATCGAGATATTAAATTTAAAAAAATGGTGTCGGATTTCTAAAAATATCTATTCAGCAGGGATTCGCCTCCCGCTACACATAAAATAATGTCCATTACGTTTACATATGTGTTTCGTGATGAAAGCGCGAGAGTATTATAAACGCTACTTAGCATGCATAATTGTATTACATATTACAAACAACATCGGTATAGTATCGGAAATTAATTTAACAATTGCACTAAAAACTTGAAAATAAAATAAGTAAAAAAAGTTTTAAGTTAAACGGTTTTTATTGCACCAAAAACTAGAAAATAAAAATTTGTTATAACTAACCGTAGATGCAACTTTCTGTAGATTACTCACGTGAAACTATTATCACTGTAGTTTTCCCAAGTCGGATGCTGAAAGCCACGTTTAGCCTCTATGTCAGTGGATTAAGCGGTACCTAATCGGAAACTTTTACTAAACTAAAATAAAAACTTTTTTTACTTATTTTATTACTTAGTTATAATTATAATTACTAGGCATTGTCACAATAAACACTACAGTACACTAACAAATGTATGTCGTAAAGGTGGATTTAGACCAAACGAGCATTCGCTCATTCTAACCCCACTCTACGAAATCAACGAATTTCGACGAATCACGTTTTGTGTAACGAACAAATTTCGTAATTCATAATTCATAATTCATTTATTCATTAACAACATACGTCGTGTTTGAAATTACATAAAATATACAAAAAACAATAGGTAGTAATACAAATGTCTTAAATAAAATAAAAAAACTGAAAATAAAATAATATTACAGTACAAAATGTCACAGTTAATTATTATAAAAAGTGTTGCAATTCTAAGTATAGGTATACATAAAATATTTAATGTCAAGTCCTTAAAATAGTTGCAAAATTAAAATGTCAAATCACTCGCACCTATTTGATATTACCGGCTTCAAACTCTGCCACAGAATAGAAACCTTTATTCAAAAGAAACTTTTTGAGTTTAGCTTTAAATGCATTGACATTGTTTATACATTTGAATTCAGTCGGCAATTTGTTGAACAAATGAACCGCCTGACAGTAAGCTGCATGTCGGACAATTTTTAAACGGGGCATGGCCTTCAAGGTTATGTCTTTTCTTCTTGTAGCCAGTCTGAGTTCTCTCTCATGCTGGTCTTCACATTGTAAATAGGTTTTGACAAAATTAGTCAGAACTACAAGTATATACAAACAAGGGACCGTCAGTATTTTTAAATTCAAAAAATGTTCTCTGCAGGATTCTAGCTGTGACATACGTAGCATCGTTCTGATTGCCCTTTTCTGAATCACAAACGCAGCATCAGTATTGTACGCATAGCCATTTCCCCAAAGCGCTATGCTGTACCTCAATCTCGATTCAACAAGGGCATAATAAACTATTTTAATGTGCTTTATTTGTAGTTCTTCCCGTAAGCTACGTAGGGCATAGCATGCTGAGCTGATCGACTTAACAACTGACTGTACCTCCAGTTTCCATGTTAGCAGTGAGTCAATGTAGACGCCTAAAAATTTAACTGACTCAGATTGTGGAATAGCGTTTCCATTGAGGCAAATATTTAATTTCTCTGAATCCTTAACTGTAGCTTTGAAAAGTAGGGCGCTCGTTTTAGTGGGATTTAGTTTTAGCTGGTTTGCACAGAACCACTTATTAAAAACTTCCAGTGCAATACCAACCTTGTCGTTTAATTCGCTCATTCCATTCGCCGGAAGAATCGCATTCGTGTCGTCTGCGAATATAACAAGTTTGGCGTCAGCTATTTTACTATGCATGTATTCTATAAGGTCATTTATGTATATATTAAATAAAATCGGACCTAAGATTGAGCCCTGAGGTACACCTTTGCTAACATCCGTTAGTTTTGATCTAGAGACCGTCTCAACTCCATTAACTACACTCTTTATTTCAATAAACTGTTTCCTATTACGAAGATATGATGTAAAGAGTTTCAGTGTAGTGTCTCTAACTCCGTAGTGTTCTAGTTTGTCCAAAAGAATGTTATGATCTACGGTATCAAAGGCCGAACTGAGGTCCAAGAATAAACCTGCCACTTTTTTTCGCTGATTCATTAAGTTGAGAGCGTCTTGTATGAGTGTGGATATAGCTTCGCTCGTCCCAACATTTTTACGATATCCGAATTGCCTATTGCTTAGTACGTTATTGAGATAGAGATGCTTTTGTAGACGAACCTTGAGTAATTTCTCAAATATTTTTGAAAAGGTTGGTAGTAGCGAAATCGGCCTGTAATTACTTGGATCACTTTTTTTGCCCTTTTTATAGACTGGTAGTATTCTAGCAATTTTGAACTGGTCAGGGAATATACCAAGATCACAACAGTTATTATAGAAATTGGCAAGTGGATCCGCCAATATGTCTATATTTTCTTTTAGTATTGTTATTGGTACCTCATCATAACCGACTGAAGTCTTCAGTTTCATACTAGTTAGTAGCTTTTTAATTTCAAATGAAGTGATTCTATCAAAATTCATGGATGTTTCTACTCTAATTGATTTTGCTTTTAAGATCGATAATGCGGAATTGACCTCACTTAATTCATTCACATATCTGGATTGTTGCAGCTCAGCTACATTGCATGCCTGGGAATTAAACACCTTAGAAAAAACTGTAGCTTGTTCCATTGGTTCACTTACAATTTTGTCAGTTTTAAGCAAAAAGTTGTTTAGCGATTCCTTTTGCTTTTTGTTACAATTCTTATTTACTACATTCCAAATAGCTTTGCTAGAGTTTTCCGCCCTGTTGATTTCCGTCTGCACAGCAATACTCTTAGCATGTCTGATAATACGCTTGTATATTTTTAAGTATTGACTACGATATTCCATGATTGAATTAGAACAGTCTGTCACGTCATAAGAATTGAGAAATCTTTTCATTTTGCTGGATACCTTAACACCTTTAGTTATCCATGCAATTTTCTCCCTTTTTTTCGTGACTTTCCTTTTATGTTTCTTAAAACAGTTTTTGTAGAGGTCTACAAACCGTTTGATAAAATTGTTAATTCCCAACTGATTCCAATCTTGGTTTAAGAGCATTTCTCTAAAACTCCGTTTGTTTCTAGCATTTATCCTTCTTCTCTCGACAGTTATCTCCTGTGGGTTTTTCCTTGTATTAACACCTACCATTTGTGCATGACAAAATAACCCGGCATGCCCGTCAGCCAGTCCATTATGATCGACAATAACTTTATTTATAGAGCTATCTGGTAAATTAGTTAGAACATTGTCAATGCAGGACTCAGATTGGTTTCTTTTAAATGTTACAGAGGTTACAAGTGGCCTGAAATCATAACATTGCAACAAAGTAAAAAAATCAATACATTTCTTATCTTTCTTAAATAGGTCGATGTTAAAGTCGCCACATATGATACATTTTTTATTAAAGAAATATTCTAATACTTCCTCCATGGCTTGCATGAAGACACCTGGATTTTTTTCAATAGGACTACGGTAGCAACATAAGATGTAAACATCAGTATCACAGTCCTTTACCCCACAGAGCTCAAAAGAACCTACCTTGTAAAAATTTTTACATGTTACTATCTCCTCACATTTCTTATCTTTATGCATTAATATTAAACTGCCACCTCTTTTCTTTTTAGCTCTCGAGTTAAAAGCTGCCATTTCATACTGTGGCATACTAAACAGAGGAGCAGATAATTCATTAAGAAAGTGTTCGCTAATACAGACATAGTGGGTGTTTTTGTCAGTTTCATTTAGGTAGAGATAAAGTTCATCCCTTTTGTTATTTATACCGCAAAGATTTTGATGGAAGATATTGAGGTGAGTTACACTTTGTCCGGTCGTACTAATGGCGGTGTCTTTGCAGTATGGTCCTGGGTTAGGCCTAAAAAAGGATTTGAATTCCTTACATACTCAATAATGTTGAAATACAAGTTTTGTATAATATTTTTCATTCCCACATTATTTAACCTTCCAGACCAGGGTGAAAACATATCAAAAGACAAATTAGCGTTTGAATCATAAACAAAAAAGCACTTATTATGGTTAGGTAAGTCATTAAGTAGCAAAAATATGAATCTTTCTACCCTAGCGTTATACAAACTTTTCCCACATACATATGTCGGACACGCTATTATCAAATTTGTGAAGGTGATATTTTTTACAGATGTATTAATAAATTGCACCTGTTTTTTAAGATTCAATGAGTGATTGAAGTCTTCTTCTCCTAAAAGGATGACACAATAGTCATTCATTGTCATACCCGTTAGTTTTTTCTCTAAATCCGTAAATAAGTATTCTATGTTTGCGCCAGCTGTAACATGATGACAAAAAGAGAATTCATGAGAGTAGTCGTTGTCAGTGACTATTTTAGATATCCTGTTTTTATTGTTACTACTCAAGAATAATAGCTTGTTTTTCTCCGCTGGCTGCTGCAATGTAATCTTTTTGTTTTCTGCATTGGCATAGACATTAGCAGAAATGTTTTCTGTTTGATTCTGACATGATTCTTCAATGGTGTCAGGTGCCTTCGTCTGGTGTTCTGGTAAGATCGGATGAGATATTCGTCTATCCCTTTTACTTATTTTTGGTGTTACCATAGGTGAAGCGGGTGCTGTACCTTTTAACATGCTTCTGTATAAGTCACATTTTTTTCGTGTATCATTTAATTCATCCTCAAGTTTGTATTTTTCACAAAGTAAGTTTTGGATTTCTGAATCTGCTCCCAGAAGTTGTTCCTTGAGGGTTTCCACTTGCCTTTTAAGATCTTCCATAACAAAATTCTGCACTTGTGATTGTAGATTCGGTAAACTCGTGTTTAGCTCAACCTGAGAATAGTTAAGTATCTCTATATCTACGTCACGCATAATTGATACATCGGGACAGCTTTTATTTGAAGGGCTGTTATGTAAGTCTACGTCGCTAATACTATCTTCACTGTTCAAGGAGTCGAAAGAATTTTTAACAGGTATGTTAAATCTTCGCCTCGTTGTGACATTTCTATTGCAAGATTGCTGGGAAACGATTGAATCATCCTGTAGATCTAATACTTTAATCTTGACTTTGCATGTCTCCTTTGCGTCAATTTTACTGCCAGGTGGTTTCGGAGTGATATCACTATCTAAGGTTCCATTCTGCCCAGAGCTTATGGAGCCAGTGTAATTTATAGAGGTTGAAATTGGTAAATTTAGTGGTAAATTTGACACCTCTGCATCAACCGCACGGTTTTCTATTGTGTCGCCCTTATTGGCTATTATATCATTGCTCGGCGTGGATGCAGCATTGGTATCAATGGAGCCTACACTATTATTGGTCCTTGATGGTGCATCTGTGTCCATAGTATTATTTTTTACGGAAATTTCTGCGCTAGTATTGGGTGTAGAGGTGTTTGCAGCTTTGATTTTTTTTTGTAAGAGGTTCGGAATAAACTTGTTATGTCCTTGTGGCTGTGACTTTTTAAGCTTACATTCCATGCACGTCCAGTGCAGTTTATCAGCTTTCTTCATAAGATCATATCTTTTTTCAGTGTTTGTGCACGATAAGTCATAGGTATGTTTACAACTGAAACATATAAGGTAAGGTAAGGTAAGTGGGGGATAGAATGAACGAATGCTCGTTTGGTCTAAATCCACCTTTAGAATAATCGGAACCGCAAAGCGAACAAAGCTGATTTTATACCATGGATATAGAATATGGATATGGATTTGACAACGTAATAATAATAGCAAGAACGAAAGGGATGGTCTTATGAAACTTTTTACTAGTGGAAGTGAAAAGGAACGATAATCGTCCGTCCTTATCACTGTGCCACTATTTTTTGTGTGTGTGGCACGTAGATGCTAAGTCTAAGTGCCAGACAAATGCGTTGAATACGTCACTATACGTAGTATCTTCTTAGTAGTCTGTGACTATGTCTATCCCTCTTAGTGGCACACTATGTGCGGCCCCTCGTTTTATATACATGTTGGCAGCATCCATAGCCGAGTTGGTAGTGAACCTGTCTACGAAGCTGGAGGTTCCGGGTTCGAATCCCGACAAGGGCATAATTTTATGTATTTATTCATCTCAAAGATTTGTTCCTTGTTCGTGGCTGTCTATGTATTTAAGTACCTATCTAATATATCTACCTATCATACATATATATATCGTCGCCTGGTACCCACATCACAAACCTTAATTGACCTTACCGTGGGACTACGTCGATTTGTGTAAGATGTCCCAAGATTTTTTATTTATTTATAAAGCCTTTATTCATAAATCTATACCGAAAAGTACGATAACGCTGGATCACGTTGTATGTACCTACCTACACTAAACTCATTGGAACACAGGCCACTCTAGAACCATTTCAAAATGACAAGTAGTATGGGATGTCTTACAATCAGATTTATAACATCACTTTGACATGGTTCCAATTCACCTATGGTTTCCATTCAGTGACTTTAAACCTTCGGCGTTCAATAATCGAAAAAGAATGAACATAATATCGAAGCCTTGCTTTAATAATAAGTACAATTAACTAAGTCACCTTACTGTCTTCTTAGTCTATTCTTACACAATGAACTTAAAAATACTGTATTTTATCCAATGCACGATAAAAAATATGATGAATTGGTTTGGGAAGATACGACTTCTTAAAAATAAAGACTGAGTTTATGTACACGTACAGTCAGCAGCAGATATTGCTTAGCGAGTAGGGTGTTCCCAATTATCTTACCACACTCTTATAGTCCCAGCAATAAGGTCGTGCCCAGTTCATTTTGAGCACCCTGCCCGCTTAGCAATATCTACTACTGATTGTACGTTGTACATACAACATGTTTACTACATGGACTCTATTGCAATGTACGTAGGGTGCATAAATGGGCAGGTAATTGTGTTGGCGATGGTACAAAAGACAATGATGGTCGTGACTAGCCGAGTTACTGTGTGTGAGTGAACTAGGATTGTATGGGACTGTCTCCGTGTCTATAAATATACGAGTAAGTATGAGTACTTAGTTACTTACATACATAGTAAAGTAGCATCAATTTCTCGTTTAGGTAGAATTTCTGATAAGTGTTACATACACATCCATCACATTATCAGTCCACTGCTGGACATAAGACCTATTTGGATCGGATTTGGACTCACGAATCAAAAGTTAGAGGGGGGGACACCATTTTATTTTCTTCTGGAGCAGATAACCGCTCCGAAAATATTGTTTAAAGAAAAAAAATCTTTTAGGACCCTTCTTTAAAATACTTATTTTACGGTATACTCCACATCTGCACTATATAGGATTACAGCAAAATAAACAAAATCATCCCCACTTTACTAATAGGGGAGGTACCCGAAATAGTAGATTACTTGCCAAGGCCGTTTAAGTGGGAAATGTGTCGGATGACGTGTAATTGTAGGCCGAGGCGAAGCCGAGGCCGACAAACGTGTGATCCGAGGCTTTCCCATTTAACGGCCGAGGTGTGTGTGTACTAATTTTCTGCTCAACGGAGCCGGCAGGCGGCAACTTAGTTTAGCGCAGCGGCCGGCAATGTGCTGTTTGCCGGCCGGAGGGCACAATTAATATTTTTCTACTTTTTATTCTACCACTTTGTTGATGTGATTAATATGTATACGTGTTCTGAATTACAAATTTCTAGTATTAACGGCCATTGAGACATGCTGTGAACAGACAGGCGGACAGACGGATAGACGGACAGACGAGATTACTACGGAACAACGGAAAACGATCCCGTTTCTTTAAAACAATATACGAAAATCGTGAAAGTTTAAATCAGTACGTTACCCTGTCTGGCCAACGTTTCAAGGCATTTCTTACACGAGTATACATATATCAGTATATAATGTCGGTCGTGTTTCGATAACGTAACGAGCCGGCGGGCGGGGCCGCAAAAACTGGCCTCGGAACCGGTTGCGGCGGCTGTAGCGCGACTCCTGCGCGGGCGCCGCTCGTATGTACGTTGTACGACTACTACTCGGCCGTTAAGAAGTCAATCCTGACAGCTGTGATTTCTGTATATTATGTGTCAAAGTGACGTTGTTGACAGATAAAGTAATGAACTGACAGATGTTTGATGACTTAGATAAGTTGCCAATCGCTAACGCTTAATCGTCAATCGTAAACGAAAGGCAGCTTACTGTCTTTGTCGCACTAATATGAAAGAGTGACAGAGAGGGAAAACTATGATACGCTACTAAGCGCCAGCGATTGGCAACTTGGCTAAGCATCCTGGTCTTCGCACACTATAACAACTCCACGCCAACGCGGCAGCAACTCTACTCACAGTCACGATAGCTAGTCAACTAGTTGATCCACCCAATGGTAACTAGTAGACAACGCGGTGTCAACGAGTAGGTAATGTTAATGGTTGCTCGATACGCGGGAGTGGCAAAAGGCGCCGCGTGGACAACGACGACACGTTGTCCACGCAACGACTATGCGTTTGCGACTGACGTGTATCGAGCATCCATTTTCATTGCCCACTCGTTGACAACGCATTGTCCACTAGTGACCATTGGGTGGATCAACTAGTTGACTACTCATCGTGAGTGTGAGTCGAGTTGCTGCCGCGTTGGCGTGGAGTTGTTGATATGGTGTGCGAAGACCTAGACGCTCGACGTGCCGCTGGCCACCTCGCTCAACGCTCGCCCTCAAGCAGATCTAGCCATCGCTTATCTTATCGTACCTATACGATTGCAGAATAGCATCTTGTCTGTAAGAATACTAAGAATACATTTGTTACCACCCCAACTCCTCCTGCGGGTGTCGTAAGAGTCGACTAAGGGATTGAAGTGTCACTGACCATTATTTGATAAAAGATTGATGATGGGCAGCAGCGTCATCATAGTGGACACATTACTGCGATCGCCAATCCGCTTGCCCAGCGTGGCGATTATGGGCATTTACCTCCTAATGCGTCTATACGCATAGTTAATAGGAGAGGCCTACGTCCAGCAGAGGACTATCATAGGCTGATGATGATGATGATGATGATGATCTTGTCTAAGCTTGCTGACTGCTGAACTTGCAAGTGAAAACTACCGACCAAAATATACTACCACCGAACACGATCAATTTATTCTTATTCTTATAAACGGAGCGATGCCACTAAAGTAGTCGCGTTATACCAAAATGGCGCTCCAAGCCGAATGGCAAAAATACTGGTCGAATTGTGTTCACCGAAATCGTTAACGATGCAACCGTTACGTGATTAATTATTGGTCCAGCTTCCCAGGCTCCGGCCCCGCTCCGACTCGGATGGTCATACAGGGTGTCCTTAGCCATTGGACAAGGCCGAAATGTACGTATAACTTAGAGCATTTGAGGGTGGCAGTATCATAACAATTGATGTAGACGTTACGAAGAAATTAAGAAGATTTAGGTTTTTTTACTTTCTAACAACCTGTATACGTAGCTTCTGAAGCAATATTATCCACATAGAATACTATGAAACCTTCATGAACATTATTGATTATTTTTTATTTGTCACTAATAAGCGCTGCCTGTGCGGTGATACAAATGACCTCAGGTCGTATACAGTACTATTCTGTTTGTTCTCGATTATTGGAAACAAATATTCTCTTCGTCTTTTTGTTAAAATAAATACTAATATTAGACCATCCAAGTCCAAAAAGACTGCAATTCCTGAACGATATGAAAAACTGGCACGTTTCTCACAAAGGCTCAAGAATTGTAACGAACGATTTTCGTAGATTGGGGGATAGAATGAGCGAATGCTCGTTTGGTCTAAATGCACCTTTACGATTACAACACTCCTCGTGTGGTATATGAGATCCAAAAAGATCTCTTTGTGGATATCTGACAGATATATGATGGTGTAACAGGCCCCTATAAATCTTAAAATCTCTCAATATGTCGATGTTTCACCTCACATTGGTTAGAATTGCATATCAAATGAAGATATAAATCATACAATAACAGTACTTTACCAAGAAAGCTTTATCACTGAACCACTGCTAGGGTACTCGTAAAAATTTAATCTTCATTGCGCAAATGAAACCCCTACTTAACGCGATAAAACCTCAACCATCAACGTTAAAGACAAAGCGGAGAGGCGACACTTTTTTTTTTCATTTCTTAAGTTTAAGTAGGTAAGAACTCAAGTTAGGCAAGCTTTACTTTAGTTCTTGCCGGCTGACACAGCTCTGCACTCCAATCATAACAGGATTTTATGAAATTTTTTAAGATTTTTCAACCAAGGACAAAAATTTCGACAAAGTACCGGAAATATGTATTCATAATTTTATTCTAAATAATAACTAAAGTCGTTTATAAATACATATTTTATGAACTGAGCTTCTTTATGTTTTATATTTACTATTCAAGGATATTTCGTCAGCCTCCGTAGCCTAGTTGGTAGTGACCCTGCCTACGAAGCTGGAGGTTCCGGGTTCGAATCCCGGCGAGGGCACTATTTGTGTATTTATTTATCACAAATATTTGTTCCTTGGTCATGGTTGTCTATGTATTTAAGTATCCGTATGTATCTATCTATTATACATATATATCGTCACCTGGTGTGGGTACCAGGTGACGATATATATACGAGTAATAGATCACAAGCCTTAATTAAGCTTACCGTGGGACTAGGTTGATTTGTGTAAGATGTCCCAAGATAATTATTATTTATTTATTATTATTATTTATTTACGAGTAAGGTACACTATCAGATATCTAAGACACTCGCCCAGCTATCAGCTATCACCGCCGGGCGAGTATCGCCGTGTCTCTTATTTACACGGGAGTGCGTATCTTTTGTTCGTGTTTATAGCCGATAGTTCATAGCTTAGTAGCTCGCGGTGAGACCAGTGCCTAATGGATGCAATTATTCTGTAAAATTTTCATTTTCCTGTCATGTGCAAATAAACACATGCTATAATATTATATGTTAGGTTAGTTACATTTAATTTATGTATATAAATATGCACGGTTTTGAAAATAAGGAACGATAAAAAAAGCTTAGTTACACGAATATTGATTTGGTAGAACAAATAGAGCCATGTGGGTAAACGTAAGCAAAGGATAAGTATACGCAATCAGCAATCACATATATTTTGAAACGAAATGAAGAATAGGCATGATGACTGGCAAGTCAAATCAGCATCTTTTTTCGAACTGTCGAAACGATCACAACTGTGGAATTTTATTTATAGTCGGGGAGCTAAACTTTAACTTGTTCGAGAAAATTACATTAAATCCTACAGTATATCCTGAAATAAATCAGGAATATGATAAAACATTGTTTTGTGAATATATGAATCTAATTATCCCTGATAAATGTGTGGAGGTTTTTTCATAAAATCAATATTAAGATTTACTTGTTTAATAAAAAGAAACAATAAATCCTACAGTGATTTATTATCCGAGGGGCCTAACTGAATATTTAAGACAATATTTTAAAAAGTCACCACTGAATAATCGTAGATATAGTCAGAAAAAATAAAATTATTTTTAAAATTCATAACAATCAAACAGAAATTAAACAAATGGTGATTTTTTACTATAATGACCCGACAATTATTATACTCATACAAAGAAAAAATTACGTCAGTGACTCAATGCTAACTATTTTTTTTACAGTTTTAACTGATTTACGTGCAGGCGCATTAATTCTACATTTTATTTTTTTAATGTACCTCTTGTCAATAATTAGTTGTGGCACAATACCAAAAAAATCCCCTATGTATACTCTAAGCATTTCCTACAATTTTCGAAATGGTTATTGTTAAAATAAATCGGAGCGGCGCTGACGTCATAAATGCGCGGCCGGCCGCGCGCAGGCAGCGGATAAACGTAGGTGGGGTACTATGTAGACAGGACGGTGCGTCAAATTACAGAAGGAATTTCGTAAGAAGGAAGTAAAATAAATAGGTATTAAGCAGTTTTTGAACTGACGATTAAAAATGTAGGCACCTATACAACTACATACATTATGCGCGGGAAGGCGGGATTTAAAAAATATTTGTTTTAAGATTATAGCTGTTAATGTCGATTGCTCGTAAAGCACTTAATATATCGACGGCCCCTACGTAAGTTGTCGTAACTTGAAATTCGGGATTTTTTTTATTTCATAAAACATCATATCTTTTAGCAATGTTTCCATTCCACGAAGAAAAAAATTGAAAAACCTATTACAAATAGGTTTTTGACACACGTAAACTATCGTAACTTAAAAAAGCACCATCGTACACCTGTAGTAAGTGTACTTACGACAGTTAATACGGGGCGGCCACCTGCGCTCGCGCAGCGTAAGTGCCAGTTACGATCTTATACGCGGTGGAGCAGAGTTGTTTCGTGAGTGATCATTTTTTACCAAAAACTAACAACTAGATGAGACAAAAATGGACAAACGATACATTTTATTCGATAAAAGTAAGGCACTGCATCGGGGACAAACTCAAACTAACTGCAAGACCAAAATTAATTTTCGAAACGGCCGTTAGAGTTAAAACAAAAGGTGGTTCAAGATGAAATAAAAGACGCTTCAGAAATAAAAATGATTTAAAAACACTAAGCAAAGTTGGGAATCTGTTGGATTTCACTCGAAAATCAGGTGCGAATTTATTAGTATGGATGTTGATAAAATTTTAATAATACCGGTGAATACTGTAGTATGTGTCACTTACCACAACTTACTTCGGAGTTTAAGATCGATGTTTTGTCTTAAGTTTAACATACTACTATTTACATTGGATTTTTTTTTTGTGTTGTGTGTGTACTTGACACATTTTCCGTCGGAAATTGTATTTTAATTTCTATTGTAAGTGATATTTAAGACAGGATACGCCGGATCAAATACAGAGTTACTACAATTTACAATTATAATGTTGGCGTATTTCAATAATTTCAGCTCATTATACAGGTTCATTGTCTCATTTTCAAGGTTAGTTATCAGTCATCAGTGAAATCATCAACTGCAGATCGACAATTTGACTGCTGACTGAATGAAACCGCCAACAGCAGCAGTATCTAATCATGAAAGCGATTCTTTAAGACTATAATTACGTTGAAAAACATTTAATATTGATCTCATATGATATAGTTGAAGCTGCAGACATTTTTGTTAATTTATTATTTTATGTCTTTGAACTGTGACGTCATTAATCTGCCTTGTCTATAATTATAATTTCAAAATTACGTCCCTAATGCTGAATGACAGACGTAGTGATGAATGTAATGGAGTTTTTATGTACTAACTAAATGCACAAAATTATAATTAAACGGTTAAACTCATGTATATTCGGTAAATATAAAAAGTGGGTAATGAACAGATGAGCACCTAGCGGCTCGCTGAGCCCGTTGAGATAAAACGGGTTGAAGGTGGTCCTGCGCAAGTACTGATGTCATGACCGAACACGGCAGGTTTGTGTCACCGAACACTACGTAACAGATGATAAGCACACGAAGTCACTGTGTGCTCAAAACCATCATTCGCTTGGAGATAACCGGCTTCCATGCCGTTGGCTCAGTTCAGCCCCCATCCCGATTGAAATTAATCTTAATCGCTCTGTATATCTTCACTGGCAGATAGCATCTTTACCGTACCAGCATCCTCGTTTTATTAAAGCGTTTAGGAAATACAATGTGCCTGTATCGCATGTGTTCACCATAGCTGAGTTGTCTATCCCCCTGTCCTTGACACTCCATATGTGCTCCTAGTCTTGTAGACTCATTACGTCGTTCCTTACCGAAGTCATACGGTATCTCATAAACACCCGAACTGCAAAGTGAATTCCTGTCCTATGGAGAGCGTAAAAAGTAATCATATTGGTATGAGGACGCAAAATGGTTTAAATGCTAAACCTCCGGTGTAATAGGCGTCCAATTTCGTTAGTCACTGTATTAATATGAGGCAAGAATGCTGGTGCCCTCTCTACTGTGTGGTGATGTCGAAACGTCCCTGAGCTCCTTGTACGCTGACTTCGTCTCCAACCATATCTGTTCCTCTCCAAAGTCTCCAACGTCTCGTCTCGTCTGACATGTTGCAACATTTGTAATAATTAATTAATAGAAGATACCTGTGTCCAGCAGTGGAATGAAATAGGCGAATGATGTGATGTGAATAAACAATATTAACTCATTTTGCATGTATTGTGAATCACAGAACCGCGAGAACAGGTTTGTGAGATAATGGTATAGGCCAGTTAGCAGGTAGCTATTCTATATACTTTTTGTGACCGACGATCATTTTGACCTAGCATTACTAACCCATCAAGAAAACGAAGTGTCCCATCCACCTCACTCTTAAATGAGAACTTCATTTTGGGATGCATTTCATTAAGATAGGTTAGTAACTCATCAACAACTCTATCAGGAATTACAGCAAAAATATCATTCACATTTCATAACCAGCATCTCGGCCTATCCGGACAACTCTCGAATGCCTTCTGCTCAAATTTATCCATGAAAATGTTCATCAGTACCAGAACTACATTATAAGAGAACTCTTTGCTTCTATCTGAAAATAAAACTCCTCTCGCCAAAAGAAAATGCAACTATTCAGGAAATGTTTGATGAATTTCATGTGCACAGCATTTTTAATTATTTTTATAGTTTCCAGTACTCGCAAACAATGAAGCTACATTAAACTCAACTACATAATCTCGTCTTCATTCAACATGATATTTTCCAGAAACTGTACAAAAATACTGTACCTATCTATTTTTCATGATAAAACATACAAAAACCTATTCACCTGATCAATTTCCTCAAAATATTCCATCAAGTTTCCATAAAAATACTATTAAATTGTTTATTAAATGGCATAATATAGTAACTAACAAAAAGTTTTTATAATGTTTCCGCAAAACAATGTAGTAAATAACAGATACGACTAAACTTATACGCATAATTACGACGTATCTTGTAGTATGTATCACTTACGATCAATTACCATTTATAACCACCAGCGTAAAGTGTTGTTAGTAATACATACCACAATTTTTAGATTCTGTTCTCCGTCATATACTGTCGTAAGTGCAATTCCGGCAAAAGTATGAAATATATCAGAAAAGTAATTATATCACTATAAAGATAGTATCTTTGTTAATGTTTATACCAATTTTCAAAGCAATCCATTGAACGATGTGACCACCGTACACATTTCAGACTTTAAAGTGCTCTCTTGTAAAGTTGCCATTTTTAACTTACGACAACTTACGTAGGGGCCGTCGATATTTCAAATATTTTATTTTTATTTTGCGTGTTAATAAACATATTATCTAAGAAATAGATCATCGTGGCTGTACGTTTTCATTGAAACGTCTTATAAGCAAAATAAAATAATGACAGTGAAAAAAAAAATAGATGCAACTGTGTCACCGCGGAGAAAAGTTACTAAGACGTTTATATCTTTATTTTGGTCCAATGACCAAATTTTCGAATTGCGCAAGATTTTGTAAGTTATATTTTTTATCAAATAAGGAAAAAAAAAATAAGGTATAGTTTTTTTTGTATAAGCTTTACGAATACACTGGGGATTTTTTTTCCTTAATTGTAAATCATCTGAAACAATAGAATGAATACATAATCTCGAGGGTAGAAATTATTGAACGTGCTGTTCCAATTATTGACCTTCAAGTCCTCGACTGGATGAGAAGCTCTCGCGCGGCACTGGGGATTATTGCATGGTGTGAATCTGTATACCCTAAATATTCATTAGAAAAAGCTTCCGAAACTGTAGGATTTAATGTGACCAAAAACTTTTCTTCCCCCGACTATTAAGGAATACTCAAAAGTGACGTCATGTTTGAGTACTGCCAAATGACCTTCTCTTTTAAGTTCTTTTCAATTTATTAAATAGAAGTGCTGTACAAAAATTATTACAATCTACATCTTAGTAATTTTTTTTTTGTGTATTATGTCGTGCATAGTGTTAAATAATTTATTTTAACTACAGTCATCATCCTTATTGCGTTCGTTTACAGGGTGACTCTACAACACTATTTGCGCCCAACATGTTCTCCTATACAAAGGATCTTTTAGTACAAAGTTATCCAGCGAAAATCCAGCTGAGTAGCATTCCGTGTTGTGTGACAGGCGACTGATACTTAGCGGTGCCACGGATCCGCGGCGCCCCGGGAGAGGGTAGGATTGTAAAGAGATAGAAGTCTATACTACGAATATATGGCGCTGGAGTGACGACATCGCACGAGTCACGGGTGGTACCTGGACACAGACGGCTAAAGATCGGGATGCATGGAAACAAATGGAGGAGGCCTTAGCCTACAAATGGGCATCTAGCAAATAATTTTATCTACCCACGGAATACCAACCTAAATATAAAATTATATTCATTATAATTTTAAGTGAAAATATCATTGATTACTGAATATTGTGAAGCTAGAAATAAAGGCTATTTTTTTTATTTATTTTTTATATAGGGTGGAACGGAACGATAATCCTTCCCGCTATCGACCGAGTCTCCCTATCATTACGATGAGCTTTCAGTATGGGACCAACGTCGAAAATGTACATGGAAAATTGACTTTTCCATACTATTGAACTCTAACTAATCATTCACTTTGTATGAGGGGTTAATTTTTTTAGATATTTAGATGTTTTGTTTTTACTATACTGAAAGTTCATCGTAATAGTTATTAGACTCGGTCGGTAGCGGGAAGGATCGTCGTTCCGTTGCATCCTGTATAATAGTTACTCAATACTCAGAGCAATATAAGATAAATTGTAAGGCAGGCTCATGTGTAAGTTTAATTCTCATTTCATTATACGTACTTATTTATGTTTCTATTTTAGCTACATACACTCTCTGTCAATGAATACGGGTTGAGTAGAATTGTTCATAGAAAATACTGTAAACATCCTGATATTTTTTTTTTATGTTTACAGGATAAGTGGAAACCGTTTTAATATTAAATTGTGTTTGAATTTCCCCGATTCTTTCGTCGCACCAAAAAAAGATGTAATTTTACTATAACTCCGTGGATCCGCTGCGACGAGAGGTAAGGTAAGGATTGTTCAGAGATAAAACTCGATACTATAATTTAATGTCGATATATTCCAATCTCAAATTTTAATATATCGCGTCAGAGAATAATCCCCTAAATTTGCGAACTTTGGTGTTCGCCGTAGCAGGCCTGGATGCTTAGCCAAGTTGCCAATCGCAACGCTTGGTAGCGTATCGTAGTTTTCTCTCTCTGTCACTTTTGCATATTAGTGCGACAAAAACAGTTAGCTGCCTTCCGTTTACGATTGACGATTAAGCGTTAGCGATTGGCAACTTGTCTAAGCACCCAGTTGGGGTGGTGACAAAAGAATTGTTACTGCCGTCACCACAGAGTGGTCCTCGGCGGTAGGTCTACTCCCAGAGCAAGCACATCATTAGGCATTAGGTTAGAGAACTCGCGAAGGGACGGCACTAAAGTCCGGCGTTGTATGCTAATGTAGGCTTCACTTGAATAGAACCTAACGATGGCCGCCGTATAACTTGCATTAGGGCTGACACTAGTAGTCTATAAAATTATGGCATGTAAATATTATCCGCTATAATATGGAAAGAAATAAATATCCAGTGCAATAAAAACAGCAGAATCGTGTGTGAGTTAAATTTTTCATTAGATTAGGTATTTTTTCCATATTCAAGCTAATTCGATTAAATTAAAAATGTTAAAAAACCGACTACACTCTATTTCCCCAAGATCCCATCATCACACCGCGACTTGGTGCCAACCAGCTCTGTTTGTTTTGAAGTCGGTTAAAATAGTACATTACGACACAAGTGGCGATGTTTTAAAACACGACCGATAGGGAGTATAAATCGACACGAGTTACGAATTTCGTTTTTGCACGTGTCTCATACGACGTTTTTTTGTATAGATAGATCGCCCTCCGAAGTTTTGGACCTGACGTAAAATGAACCACTTCTCGCACTAGAGGGAGGGAGCAATATGGGCACTTGCCATCCCTGTCACTGGACCTAGGTATATGCCTAGGTGCTGTTAGTTATTTAACGATTGAAAATATAGATTTCAGTATAACGTACTTTCATACTCCACAATTTGACTATGACTACTGTCACAATGAACACTGGATACACGCTATATCAGTTTTTTAACTGCCTGCCTGCTTATTCAATAATAAATAATAATAATATCCCACAATGTCGTAACAGATGTGAGTGGGCATTTTCGCGAGAAGAGATCCAAAAACTTATTTTTCTGAAACAGGTAAATTTTATGTTTTTCCTGCTCAGAATCACGAGCTCTTTCGATCCTACTAGAAGAAAAAAAGTGTCCCAACTTTTTGTTTCTATTACGTAACCGTTTTTCAAACACTTTGTACAGCGGTTACAAAGTGGAGAGCATGTAAAATGTATGAAAAATGTGGGACCGTTTTTTTCTTGTACTTTTTTTCTCCTAGATTGAAAGAACTCGTTATTCTGAGTAGGAAAAACATTAAATTTACCTACCTTAAAAAAATATTTTTTTGGATCTCTTCTCGCGAAAATGCCCGATTACCATTGAAAAAATCAACTGCGAAAGACTGGTTGTCACGGGATTCGAACCCGCTTGCCGGTCCAACGTTCCAATTACACCAGACGACCTTCCGTGAATCACAGCGAATTTAGTCAATGGTATTGTGAAATTAATCACTAGCGACATCTGTACTTAATGTTTCGAAGGTACTACAACCTTAAGCCACTCAAAGACGTGTGTCTATCACAATCGTCCGCAAATTCGACAACTCTCCGTTGCTTTGAATTTGCTATAGAGGGCGCTGTAATCAATTCATGATTAGAAAACATCAATTTGTTTTTTTATAATTAAACAAATTGATATTGGTGTTACTTTTTTACAATGCAGTGCGGATAATCCCACTACTAATAATAATATCATAAGGCAATGGTCCCCCTGAACGAAATCCTGGAACCGCGCCTGGGTGAAATAGGGGCCAGGAACTCTAATAGTCTCAAGTCTCAACCCTAGCACAGGGTCATGCTAGACACTCCGGCACAGAGCAAGTATGAATAGCGACCACCCGCGGCCGCGGCCGGCCTAGCATGTCACGACTAACGACACTGACTAATGTCAGGAAACATGCTTACCATGAGTTGCTGCCGTGAGATTAACGCAGGCTTACTTTCTATCCCTCTCGCTGGCTCTAATATACCCTCGTTGGTATGTGGTCTGTCAAAAATGTACCACTGATGCATTTCACGAGAATGTAGGGTACGTGACGTCGTTCGTCGCGTACGTCTAAGAAAGTTACGAATACAATTTTTGGTGTGTCTTAATTTTATACCTTGGTGTTTGTATTTCACATCGCCGTCACGTTACCGACAAAGTAGACTTTTTCGTGGAATGCACTGTAAAATATACGCTGAAAAGAAAATCCAATTTCCAATTATATTGGTGACAGACTTTCTTACAGGTCGTCTGCACAGTTGAGGGGATAGGCTATGAAATCGGCGTTTTGTATGGACAATTTTATGAAAAGTTTATTTTTCATACAATTAATTTTGTGTATAATTTTTTTTATGTCAATATGTAATAATAAAATAAACTAAATTTTGCCAGTAATATTAGAAACTTCTAAGGCGCGTTTTGCATTATATTTGGGCACTTCTCCGAGCATTTCAACTTTCAACCGCTGTGATTTCGGTGGCAGCCTTATAACACGAATCCTGTGAGATATGCATGCATTTTTGGATTAAGTTAATGAGGTTTTCGAATTCAGTAATGTAAGTTTGTCAGCCTCCGTAGCCTAGATGGTGCCTGCCTACGAAGCGGTATACCTTCTGAGTTCTGGTCGCATAATCTTTTTCAGGCTATTCTATTTTGGCATACTTTTCTTCGCATAATTTGTATTAGCATATATGTACTGTCGCATAGTAATTATTTCGGCATACTACTTTGTTTGCATATTAAAGTTTTGTAATAATTTAACTTGGACTAATTTAAATTTGCCTAATGTATACTACGCATATTACTGTTTGGACTAATGGTTACTAGTCATATATATTTCGGAAACCATAATTTTAGTTCCCTATTTGAACAAAACACTTTTTCTTTGTTTAACATCAATTTTAAATCAATTAACATGCATTTTACATATTGAGTATTTTACATATTTTAGAACGTTCTTCTATTCTGTTGCGGGTCTCTTGAATCTAAAATATTAAAATGCGTTAATATCTAATTTTAAAGTATAGATAAATTCGGTTAGGTTAGGTTAGTGTGTTGTCCAGGCGCGAAGCGCCTAAACTACGCAGAACAGGGGGTCTGCCTCGCAGACCCCCGTCGACCTCACTATTGTTCCCATATATTATATAGATTATACATACTTGATTTGCCATGTTGAAGCAATCGGTTTTCCTTAATCGCTTATATTTTTTTATTACTCACCGTCACTTATATTCATAAAACTAAATGTGAATCTACCGTCATTCTACGTATACAGTAGAACGCCTGGATGCTTAGACAAGTTGCCAATCGCTAACGCTTAATCGTCAATCGTAAACGAAAGGCAGCTAACTGTAATAGCATGTCAATCATGCCAGTTGGTAGTTTCATTTTAGGATTGACTATTTGTATGCATCGTGAAATGATGCGTAAACATTATTATGCAATTTTGTATTTATACTGTGTGATATTAGTTAGTATGACGGGTATGCCTTCAATGTGTATGCTTTTAAATATTATGCGTATTAAATTATGCATAAATATGATTCACCTTGTCAATATTTCGGCTAGAAGACATTATGCGTAACTATATTATTACATTCGTTAGTATGCATCCCAATAGTGAACCCTACGAAGCTGGGGGTTCCGGGTTCGAATCCCGGCGAGGGCATTATTTGTGTATTTATTTATCACAAATATTTGTTCCCTGGTCATGGCTGTCCATGTATTTAAGTATCTACCAGTATATGTATGTATCTATTATATATATCGTCGTTTGGTACCCACATCACAAACTTTAATTGAGCTTCCGTGAGACTGGGTCGATTTGTGTAAGATGTTCCAAGATATTTAATATACTAATTAATCTCAAGTGTTACTGTACGTACCGATATTCATAATTAATATAGTACTTCAGTCTTAATTAGGGCAATGATTGTAAATTAATTATTAATGGTAATAAAAAGGTTAAACTACCCATACATTTCAAAACTACCCATACATTTCAGCAAAGGTAATGCAAAGAAAGAGCTTATTAATAAACTATAATTATATAACACAGCCTTGATTAAAATTACGAAATAATGTTAGGCTGACTACACACAAATCCATTCCTAATCGCACACAATAGGGTATTGTGATGGCACTTAATCATAACCGACGCGCGGGCCAACAAAATCAATCATTCTTCGTCAATACGCCTAATTAATGAATTCTCTATCTACTGGTTTAACACTAAATTAATCTTACGGAAATATAAATTAGGTTTATTTTAAGTCTTAGTTGAAATATTGTTACATAACTAACGCTTGCTTGCCTAATTATGAATACAGTCGCCAAGCCCCAATTTCACCACATAGACAAGTGCTACAATTGTAAATTTACTGTCTCTCCAATCTGGGGCATCTATAGGCACAGTTACCGCTTACCATCGGAAGGGCCGTGCGTTTGTTTGCCACCAACGTAAAATTTAGTGCAGGAACTTTAATAAATCAGCAGTAAATAACTACTTTTTTGCGAAGCAAAATTACAATTGTCACAAAAAACACGACAATTGTAGCGAAATCCCGACATATGCCGAACCTCATGTCAAGATTGAATGAGAATTGTACTAAACCTTGCAACAATTCACGGGTTTCGGAAAATAAAAAGTAATTTATTAAAGATTTAATAACGTTATTAGTAATAATTTTGTGTTGGTCACAAACAAGTACATGGACCGTCCGATAGTAAGCGGTAGCCGTAGCCTACGGAGGCCTGTGACGTCAGTAACAGTGATATTTTACAATTGTCACACTTGTAATTATGGTGAAATAGGCCACAGATCTGTCGGAGCTGCCACGGTGATCAAAAATATCGGAACATGCTCTAACGCCATAACAATAGAGGGGCCTCTCTTTTTTTTGTTTTTTTTTTATTTAATAAAAGTTTTAATCAATATAAATGTTAGAATGTCCCTAAATTATACATTTACATTAATAAAAAGCTTACAATTTAAAAAACAATAACTACTTACGAATAATATTAACTACAAACTAAATCTTAAAAAATAAATAACAAAAGTAATATTAATATATTAACTTTAATAAAATTAAACCTAAAAAAACCCTTTAAAGGAGCTACCCACCCAAACCGCCCCGATTGGTTCCCGAAGCAAAGGTGCCCATCACGCTCGCAGCGTTTCCGCGCTGAATCGCGATGGACAGTCCGCACCTTTAGTGCAACAATGACCTAATTTCCTAACTATTAGTTAGGACATTGGGTCATTGTTGTACTAAAGGTGCGAGTCTCTGCTCCAGGAACGAACCGGAGCGGGGATCAAGGTCCCTTTCCCGCAGGCGTCGTCCCAATTCCTTAAGGAAGCTCTTACCCTCTACGCACCAGCAACCTGTAGTCTCTACAGCTATCTCTCTCTATTGATATTTACTTTTATTAATTATTTCTTTCGATTGAGGAAAACATCATGAAGAACCCTGCATAGCTACATCCAAATGCGCGTGAATGGCGTGCGCGTTGTAGCGTATGTCATATAATGTCATATTAGGTGACACACCGCTTGCGGGGCGTGCGCGCGTGTCCAGCAAAACGTTGTGCCATCTACACGCACCTGGTGTGGCTTGGTCTTAAATATGTGAAATTATCCTCAAACTACTTTGAGCTAGGCGTGGGGACTACGAACAAATAAAACATGGAAGCCGCACGCCATATTAAATTCCCTTTCAAAAACGGTCCTAAATTTTAGTTAACAAGTGTCAGCCCTCTTCAATGCAGCACAGTAATGAGTGTCAATATCAACCTATAAAAATTTAAACCGCCATTTAAAAATAGTTGTGATTGGTCCATCAAAGGTTTGATATTCTAAAAACATTTGTCATAGATGTTGTGCCGAAATATGCGCGGTGTTAAGAAAAGCGCTATGTCCTGCCTATCTTGGCACAATTGAACAATTGCTTTTGGGGGCATTTTTGAGCTGGCGTTAGACGTCCATGTGGTCCATATGGTCGCAGCGTGGGGAACTGCTGACTGAATAATAGCCAAATCTCTCTTATGCACGAGAACTGCATTTACAAGAATTTCCCATTTAAAGCTATAAGATAAAGTCGCAATGCTAAGTGCATATTCGAGCTCTCAATGAGATTAACTAAGCTCGTTTAGGTTGCATTTAGAATAGTGCACGCACTAAACTCTATGGTCACGCGATCAAGTCATATAGCGAGGGTACATTACATTTGCGTGCTGGGTCTACTCGGTTGAGATAAAGGGACAAGTGTTTTCAATTTAATGTAGGTACTCTTGCATAAGTATACAGGGTGGAAAGGAACGACGTTCCTTCCCGCTACCGACCGATTCTACCAACCATTATGATGAACTTTCAGTATGGGACCAACATCGAAATAGTAAAAAAAAATGTTAACCCCTCATACAAAGTGAGTGATTAGTTAGAGTTCAATAGTATGGAAAAGTCAATTTTCCATGTACGCTTTCGATGTTGGTCCCATACTGAAAGTTCATCGTAATGGTTGGTAGACTCGGTCGGTAGCGGGAAGGAACGTCGTCCCTTTCCACCCTATAATAATACATAACATATACAGCGTGTTACTATGATTACCTGAGCTTTTAAGAAAATATGTAATAATTACGCATTTACTACTAAGCTACCAGCAGTTGACAATTATTTCAATTAACTGAACAATTCATTTTATTTCCTTCGAACAATCAATGTAACGCGTGTACTGCTTAAGCCACGTTTTCACTTAGTGTTCTGAGCGAGCGTTCGCTTGTTCGTGGGCTGACGAACGAACATTTTGCTATGTGAAATCCTGTTTTTATCGGCCTAAGAACGATCTGCCATTGTCAAGCGCTAATTAACGATTAATTTTCAACTACATTGCTTCTTACTGAACGTATGTAAGAAACTTAATTTATTTTCAAATTTGATACTCGTAATGAGTATTATTTCTGCAAATATACTCACTTTGAGTATATTTGCAGAAAGGAATAGCGTCAAATACGTGAGTTTTGCAAAAAAATATTTATTGAGACGAGCTAAGATTTTTAAGAAAATATCTGAATGCAGAATTACTATTAACTTTTTAAATTAGGTAACATGAACTCATAACATTAGGTCGCAGGAGTCCGCTGGATGCGGGTGGCGCAGGACCGGTCATTGTGGCAATCTTTGGGGGAGGCCTATGTTCAGCAGTGGACGTCTTTCGGCTGATATGATGATGATGATGATGACATGAACTCTTCTTTGAGCAAATAGTTATTTATCATACAAGGGGGCAAAGTTGTTGTTTAACTGTCGTGCCAATATTGAGACCTGAGCTAGCGAATGTTTCCAAAACTGGAATCTTGAGCATTGCGAAGGTCTCAAGGCACGAGAGTTGAACAAACTTTGCCGCCAAGTGTAATACAACTTTTTTTCCCTCACTATCGCGAGGAAATATGATTACAAATCTCATCCAAATGTAAATTAACTTAAAGAAACCATTTAAAACTCAATACCTTATCTACGATATTTAAGGTGCATTTACATTCTCTTCACGTCCCATAATTTCGGGACACACTGTATAAGACATAGTTAATGGTTATCGAGTTACTGACTTTCAAAACGCAAGTACCCAAAATGTTGCTAAAGGTGCGTGCAGACCAAAAGAGCATTCACTGTTCTGTCCCCCTACTCTACGAAATTCGATCGTTACACGAAACGTGATTCGTTGATTTCGTAGAGTGGGCGATAGAACAGCGAATGCTCTTTTGGTCTGCATGCACCTTAAAATGATAAAACATATTCTCTCCATGTCGTCTGAAATCGTGTTTTGTCGAGCGTGATGTGGCATCCCAAGTTTGTGTGGTATCATATTTACACGGGGATATCTATCCTGTGTGGAATGTTTACTTTATTATAATGTTTACTTTTGCTTTTCAATTCATGCATAAATTACCGCATCAGCTAGTGGTAATGATACACTTATGATTTTAAGTACAATAGTTACTGTATACAAGTTTTTTGTGGAGCAAATCATATTATTTTATAAAATATTTTGATTAGAGTGTTAATTGACATTATTATGGATTCAGCTGCGAAAGCAGTTGAATAGTTTGCTTGAACCTCTGGATAGAATATCGCCTGCCTTACCGTCAAAGTATTATCAAACCACGATGAGAAAGGGATTCGAAAGTACTGTTGACACAACAGTGTATAAGTCAATCTAGGATATGTTCATGGTTATATTCGAATATTCATAGTTTAGTGCAGAGACTTACAGACAATAGATTAATTAATTACTCACTTCATCTATAAACAACTCTTTTCTTGGTAAATGTTGTGTCATTTGTTGTGTCAACAGTACATTCGGATCCCCTTCTGATTCCGGTTGGACAATACCAGGGTGCTGAGCCAAGTTGCCAATCGCTAGCGCTTGCTAGCGCATCGTAGTTTTCCCTCTTTGTCGCACTAATATGAAGGAGTGACAGAGAGGGAAAACTACGATGCGCTAGCAAGCGCTAGCGATTGGCAACTTGGCTAAGCATCCAGGTGTCAACGCTTTATGTTTATCAGTGCAGTTATTGTAAATAAACAAAATACAAGATGGCCTAAAATACGTGCATTCCTGTTGGCTGTGAGGTTCTGAGGCCCATAATAGGCCCATTAGAAAGTTTTTGAAAGTTTCAAAAGGGCCGAGTAAATATTGTAATCACCTAAATTAGTATTAGATGCTACTAGTAATAAATTACTGGGTTCTACTACTTCTGAAACTTTAACTAATTTCCGATAAAATCCCCTATAGGCAATTCTGCTTCCTGACATCTCCCTAACAACTGGAATGCACATATTTTTGGCCATCTTGTATTAAGATTTTTTTCTTATATTAAGTTGCCCATAAACAGTTGCTATTAGATATATCGGTGCAATTACGGTGTTCAAAAATATCTGTCCATTAACTCTAAATAAGCTGGACAACTGGTCAAAAACGGTCAGAAAAAGGACAAGTGCTTCTAATAGTTAATGTGGAATTTTCCACCTCTAAAAAAAATTACCATAAATAGAAAATAGATGCAACCATAAATTTGAATATGCTTTAGACTGATATATGCTTTAGACAGACTTTATGTATACCTACATAAAATCTGTTTCCCTTTCATATCGGGCGATGTATCGCCCGTGTGCCGGCGCAGCGTTGCTGTCAGTCGCGATATGCCGGAATGTACGATTGTCACGCGGAACGCTGATATGATTTCGCAAGTCTGCTTGATTTTACGAAGTTTTCACTTAAGTACTATTTTACACTATTTTAGTTTTTTCGGTTCAGTTTCCATTATTCAAAAGTCAGTTGTAATGGTTTGGGGTAATAGCTGCCAAAGTTCTCAGACTCCGTAGCCTCAACTAGGCTTGTAGTGCCCCTCTAGTCTATGAAGCTGGAGGGTTCTAATCCCGGCGAGGGCATTATTTTCTATATTAATTATACTATTACTTATACAGGGTTACGGTCAAAAGAGATCTTCCAATCAAATTTCCCTTTATACCTGTAGATACTGTAGATAAATTATAGGGTACTTGGAATTGCGTTTCTAGTCCTGTTATTCAAAGTACCTAGTAATACAAATTTATGGGGAGCAATTTTAATACAAGATGGAATGATTCAAGAGGACGATTTCAGTATCATCTGTCAGCCCCCGTAGCCTAGTTGGTAGTGACCCTGCCTACGAAGCTGGAGGTTCCGGGTTCAAATCCCGGCGAGGGCATTCTTTGTGTATTTATTTATCACAAATGTTTGTTCCTTGGTCATGGCTGTGTATGTATCTAAGTATCTATACGTATCTATCTATTATATATATCGTCGCCTGGTACCCACAACACAAGCTTTAATTGAGCTTACCGTGGGACTAGGTTGATTTGTGTAAGATGTCCCAAGGTATTTATTATTATTTATTATTTATTATTATATGGGGGGCGATTTTTGAGATTCGAACGCTCGAATCTTTCATTCGAAAGTGAATAAATACGATGAAATGCCATTTTTGAGATTCGAGTGATAGAAAGTTCAAAATCGACTGCGGTTGACCATACGTATTCAATTCTATTAATATAAATTGGATAAGTACGTAGATACTCCAATAAAGTGTCACTGTCAAGTATGTCAACTGAGACCCTACCGCGAACGTACCGTAAGTGTGATATAGGCAACACTTCGTTCGTGGTTCGCGGTAGGGCCTTTATTGACAGACAAACGGACATAGCGAAACTTCTGTTTACTACGGAACCCTAAAAATATCAAACTATTATTTTCATCTCTTCGGTGAAAAAACCCGTGCACCGCCGACGTTATTTATGGAGATTTATCATAGAAAGGGCGTTGAAAACGGGTTAGTCAAACACGGGCTATTACCTTAATTGATTCCGCGATGATTGGTTGCGACCATTTGTCACCATACGCCCGAGAGGCGTTTAAATTAGGCACTTCTATAAAATAATTGTCTTGAATGGAATATTACTTACAGTCAAGCAACGAGTAACATAATATTACAATTCGTTTCTATATCACGCATATAGTTTGACTCACATAGCATGAATATATATTTTTTGTGGAATGAGTAAAATGATTGTATTATTGGAAGATGCATATTTGTGCATACTGACAATAATAGTAATCTGCATTATAGATGTTCGAATTTACCATAGTAACGGAATATTTATGTTTTTTACACTCTATAATGTCGCCTTGAACGAAATATACATATATTAGCCATGATAACTAGCTTATTATTATACTATCGAGTTCTACTATTCTGCTGCAGTCCCTTATTTTTCTAATATTTATTACGAGTATCGGTCATTCTTAATTGTCCAGTTCACAGAGCGCTTGTTTTCCGTAAAATTTCAGCTGAAAGTTACTTAAAATAAACACGTCGCTTTATTCAGTGGCAAAAAGTAATGCATCAATTAGAAATCGAGCTTAAATCTCAAGAATGTCCTTCTTATATGCTGTGTTTGTAACTCCAACCTTAACTATTTAATAAAATACACAAAATTTTTGAGAAACGAATTCTCTACAGTTTCAAAATCGGCCATATTTCCTTTCGAAACAAATAAGTTTTTAATACATATTTGGCTTAAGATATATGTCTAAATGTCCTAACACCCCACTGGGCACATCATAGTCGAAAGATCCGGGAGTGATGTCATACCATGCACAATCCTAAAACCTGCACCAACAAGCTCTATCACAAGGGAATAAGGTTCATAATGTGCTATGACCGGCCTTACTTTCCAATGAGTCACAAGACAATATTGCCTATGCCTACGAGTATGAGTACTAATTCGCAGAATTTCAATCAGAACCGCAGTTCCATTAGCTATTATGGCTTTTACTTGTCATAATTATATATATTTACAGAATTTATTTGAGTTCTAATAGTATTCTTAGCTGACTATGGGTGGAACTTATGTTTTGAGGATAAAAACCTTTTCACATCATCCGATGCGTGTAAGACTACAGACACTGGTCTTGTGATTAAGTCCTCCGTATCTGGTACGGCAGTGACCCTGCCTGGCTCCGAGTTCGATTCGAATCCCGGTTAAAGCATCTTTGTGTATTTATTATAAAAATCTATCACAATAAGTTTTTAAGCTAACGCTCATTTACTCTATTGGTATGACTTGTATGACGGGATATTTACCATATAAAATTTAATAGTACATTACTATGTAGGTAGACTCTATAGAGACCGGGACTAAAGGGGTTGCCGACCGGAGACATATAGACCCCATATTTCCGGCCGACGTATGTATAGTGCTTTTCACAAACATGCAATGAAATAAACAACAAAAACATCAAAGTTTGTTTGTTGAAACGTCATACGTCGCAGTAGCAGACGTCGTAGTAGTCGCAGTAGTATATAGGTATAAGGAACATAACAACAATATTGCATGTTTGAGAAAAATATTTCGGCATTATTGCAAATGCCATCTTCACTTCACCAAGTAACTGAGTTTAGAATTACACAAAACTCATGTTAGAAATTTGTGCACGTGTCTTCCAATCCAATACACGTTACAGTATACTTGTGCAAGTCTAAAGACCAAGTCACGTGCAGCACGTAAGCGTGGCGTGCCCGTTGTAGCGTATGTAAAGGTCATATTAGATGGCACACCGCTTGCGTGGCGGGCACGTGCGCGTGAGTGTGCCATCTACTATAACATTTCTGCAACGCGCACGCCACGCACACGCATCCAGCAGTGTTATTCACTAAGGAAACCGCCTTGCTGTCAGCGCTGTGTCAGCCCTGCGGCAGCGTCGAGCCTAAAAATGGTATTCACTAATGTACTTTAAACGACACTAGTGCTCGGCGACGAATGTGGCGTGAGCTGAAACTACACTGCGTCGAGAGTTTGACGTTTAATGTACGAACTTCGTATTCTCTAACGAAAAACAGCGACGAACTCGCCCACAACCTCGCTCACAGCCTTCATTCCTAATGTCAAATAAAACAGCTAGGATTTTAGACAAGGCAGTCTCGACGTCGAGCTCGTTGACGAACACAGCGTCGAATGTGTGAATAAGAGAATAGCATAGCAGTGCGGCTCAGCCTTAAACTGGCGCTTCGTGTATGGCTGCCATAAGGAATTGTCGGTTATTAGTAGTGGGCGATAGTCATAATCATAAAATGAAGTATCTTGATACAGTGAAAACAGTAATATACTTACACTTAATTTTGCCTATTTAGCAGCAATTTTCCTGTCATATTAAAACGAACTAAATGAATTTCCTATATGAAATGGTTTTACACTTTAATCTATAATTTCAATTCTCATTTATTTATACGATTTGTACGTGTTACGATAACGAATAAAGACACTATTATAATTGCTAACTCAGATTAACTAAATAAAAAAAAATATTAATGCGGGAATGCGCATGCAAACAATGTCAGTCGCCTGGCAACCTTCTACTTTCATTCGGCGACCGCATTCAGAGAACGACGCAGTGTAATTACCGCATTAAATAGGTCGATTACAAAAAAAAATAGTTAAAGGCTTAATGAAAACAAAAATCTTAAGTACAGTCAAAGACAAAATAAGGTGTACACAAAAATGAACAATAGTACATTACCATAGAGGCCGGGACAAAAGTATATATAGTGCTTTTCTCAAACATGCAATGAAATAAACAACAAAAGCATCTTTTTTTTATATGCCTAGTGGCAGAATGTCATGATGCATGTGCCACAAATTTATGTGGGATGCAATTAAAAAAGAGAACTTTGCCGGCCTAGGCCATCAAGATTTGTAATTTAAATTCCATTAACGACCTCTTGTCGTAGTCGCACCTGAAACGTCATACTTCGCGGCCTATTATGGAACATAACAACAATATTTCATTGCATGTTTGAGAAAAAAATATGTCCCAGTGCACTCTAATTATGTGTAATAAGAACGTCGTAACATATATATAATATATGAGCGTATTCTTTCGATGCTTATTTTTGCACTTCATTGTAGGTACCTAAGTTTTAATAGTTATGGCGTTTGTTTTTACAAACTTGCCAAAATTGACGTCACCGATATTTAAATATGAAATTGGTTTGTATGGTAATCAGATGAGTCAATCGTTTATCGGAGATCGTTAGATTTATAGGCAAAGTAATGACCAGCTTCTCACGGAGTCATTAGAAGTTGCGAAGATAAAATAGGTATTTGGGTTCGTCTCGACTTGCCCACATAGGCGGTTACTTATCTAATAGCGGAAAATTTCGTTTGCGTTACGTTTCTATACAGAGTGTAAGTCTAATACGGGCAAAGCTCTTTACGGGTATTAGTTTACGACATAATAAGTACATTCAAATAACTTTTACTAAAAATTAGAGCAACAAAATTATCCATACAAAATAATTTGGCGCGCAATGTAGAGCAACATACGCGAGTTAAACACTCGTCGACAGCTAATTTCAAAAGCAGATGACATAACTACCATATCAAGAATAGCAAATGTTCGTACCTACATTGCTGCTCCGATAATCTTAAAAAAAATCTGTGGGGTCATAATTAAGAGTAACTTTAAAAAAACCTTGTAATCCATGATTGTACTAATGAATCCCATGCCTGGTTTAATTGATCGCCCGTATTAGATTTACACACTGTATTTAAAACCATTCTTGAATTTAAACTATTTAACATCAAACCAATATTAGTTACGTGGAATTTTTATTCACTTTATGCTTGTTCGCGGTGTTAGTATATTTGAAAAAAAAATCTAAATAATCTACTTAACCTAACCTATATCCCCTTTGATTGATTGGCCCTTGTGGCATTGTACCGAGGATGCAGGCGGCATTTCCTCGCTGTATCGCAATACTGATGCGTTGTGCGAGGAACTCGCCAGCTCTTCGGTCTTTAGTTACGTCGATTAGACGTTTCGCAATCTCAACAAACTCCTTAAGTTGGTGATAAGATTATTATTTATAAGGTAGTATTATTTCTGTACACTGTAATATTTCGATATTTTAACATTTATTTTATCCTATGGAATGGTTTTCACGGAAGACCAAGTATCTTGACATGAAGCTGAGTACACTTTTCAGTGACGCTTTAAAATTCATTTCAATTGAATATATGTTTTGTATGTATTTTAAGCGCATTGAGTACCTAAATTATTTTCGAAGTAATTGTGAAAACACAAATCAAATTATTTATCAACTGGCATATTTTGATTTGTACTTTTATTTTTTTCCCCAGTAGGTACTTAATAAATTATTTTTCTTTCATCCTCTTTCGTTTCTTTCAATTATAATCTCCTTGATTGGCAAGATTACCACTTAGATATAAACGATTAATATACCTTATTCCCTTTTTAACAAGTCTTATCTTCGGTCAGGGGGGCGATTTTTGAGATTCGAACGCTCGAATCTTTCATTCGAAAATGAATAAAAACGATGAAATACTATTTTTGAGATTCGAGTGATAGAAAGTTCAAAAACGACTGCGGTTGACCATTCGTATTCAATTCTATTGATAGAAATTGGATAAGTACGTAGAAACTCCAATAAAGTGTCACTGTCAAGTCTGTCAACTGAGACCCTACCGCGAACCACGAACGAAGTGTTGGCTCTCTCTCGCACTTGTGAATTCGTACGTAAGTGTGATATAGGCAACACTTCGTTCGTGGTTCGCGGTAGGGCCTCTGTTGATGTTTGTTTGTGTGCACCATAGATTATAATAACATTGATCGTAGATTTACGTTCCGATTCACTAGCGGTACATTTTTTTTTATAATAAAAACCGTTAAATAATGTTTAATATGTTATAATTCATTATTATTTTTAGCTGGAATATAAATTCCGACGTCAGTGTGCCATAATTTAGCTTTATTACATTAAATTTAAAAAACCGGTAAATATCGACTTTCTGCGTGCAACGTGTCGCAAAGATATCGATAATCAATCTCTAGCTTTTCGAGTGCGACTTTCAAAAATAGGGTATATTGGCTTCATTCGAAAATAGTCGTGAAAAATTTTGTCATTCGAATTTGAATTCGAACGGGAATTTGAATTCGTGCGATAGAAATTCAAAAATCGGCCCCCAGATCTTAGTATAATCACGAAAAAGTTAACTGTTCATTATTAAAATGCCCATAAAGCACACATTAGGTCGGTTTACGAGGACAAGGCGGTTACGGCGTCAAAGCGAGGACAAGGAAGGTCGGAACTTTTGCCAAATAACCACGTAAGTAAGACAATTACAATTGTAAATACACCTACGGAGAACGTGACTCGCTTTGACAAGGATGAAGACTAGACTTATAGTTCTTTGTGTTGGGTATTTACTATAGTGCCTAAAACGCTAACCCCCTTATTCATTTCATAGTATGTATTTTTATTGAGTTTGCAAGTTGCACCGCCTACATTATATTCCGTTTTGCCCTGAGGTTGACTAGTAAAGAATGCTCTGTGGCATTAAGTTTGCCTTTTGTACGATAACATTTTCTTTTGTTCAATAAAGATTAAATCAATTCATAAACGTCTGCTAACTTAGCGGCCCTTCCAATTATATCAATATTATTCAATATGTCTGTAATAGTGAAAAGGACAAACAATACTTAGGACCTATTCACACTAGCGTTTCACTTGGGCGATTTAAAAACAATTTGTATACAAAAAATGCACGCGGCGATATCGCCGCGAGTTCACCGCGTGCAATTTTATATAGAAACCGCGAAAAGGGGATAAGATTAATATGTGCTTTACTTTTTTAAAGTGAATCGAGAGGAGAGAGCTATAAACTCTTACTGTTTGTAGATTTCATTACTGCTCGACTGAATAAGGGGTCTGGCCACTTTGGCTACAATCCTGAATCTAGCCGAAACTGTATAGATCTCAACCAGGGAACATTATTAGCAGGGTTTCTCCCTCAGGGGTCTGCAAGTACGTCAATTATCATAAATACGTCAGTTATCATAAATAATGTTTGTAAATTATTACACATGCACTTTAACGTCCTAAATACTTGCCTGTTGCATAACAAATTACAACTAATATCATAAGCGGAAGTCTCTTTTCTTTCTCTCTTACTATAAAGACACTTCCGCTTGTAATATTTTCTGTAATTTATGGTTTTAAATCATTTAGGTTATGCCATAGGCCTATGGTCTTTGACCTAGGTGCTTTTTGTATCATCTCCGAACTAGAATCATTAGCCCTTATTAATATACGTCTCCTTACTTACCAAGCCGTTAAATTTTCTATATTGCTTGTGCTTTTCAGTCTTATCAATATGTGTATAAGACCAAAACGGACAAACAATGCTTTTCGAATTGCTAAGTTACAAGACGTTTGTAAAGAAGGGGTTAGAAGATTGAGTGGGGGTCAAAATAGCAGTTGGCGTCAGAAAACGTTTCTAGTTAGAAAGTTACTTACTAGATTAGACAACTAATAATGAATGAGCCATATTCTTTATTCATTTAGTGCTGCAAAGTTGAAAGAAACAGCGTCTTATAAAGCAAAGGTCACACTATCCGTGCACTATCCGTACCCGTCGGGCCGGGGCCGTGACACACGAGCGCGGCTGGTCACGACGTGACCTGTGACGTCACGGGCCGCTCGCTATTGTCTGCCAATAGCTTGTATAGACTGCAGCTATATCCGAACGACAACGGTGCTCAATAATATCGGAACATGAATTCTTTGAATTTCACCCATGATATTGAGATCACTGGCGACTAAAATTATCACCTGTGATTTGATGTCACTGTTTCCCAAATGCCGTATTTTTGATTCTCACACGTTCTTTACCAACATACAGAAATTGTACAATGTCAGTCATAGACAATTATTCTGCTACGTTCCTTTTTGGAAAGATGGCAGATGTCACTAAGGCACTGGTCTCACCGCGAGCTACTAAGCTATGAACTATCGGCTATAAACACGACCAAAAGATACGCACTCCCGTGTAAATAAAAGAGATACGGCGATACTCGCCCAGCTATCAGCTATCACCGCCCGGCTAGTATCGCCGTGTCTCTTTTTTTGACACGGGAGTGCGTATCTTTTGTTCGTGTTTATAGCCGATAGTTCATAGCTTAGTAGCTCGCAGTGAGACCAGTGCCTAAGTCAACTGTCAAAAATATTCACCACACACACGGTGATTTCAATGAATTCGAATGGGTGGGCCCCCACCTGGTAAATATTTTTATTTTTTCTATTTTATGGCCTGGTGGCACTCGTAAAGCGATATCATAGGTGTGACAATTCTAGTCATCGATGACATTTCAAAAATACGAACTCAAGGGAAATCACTTGTTTTCGGTGAGAATAAGTCACTGGTGAAATTCAAAAATCACACCCCAGGCCTGCTACCGCGAACGATGAACTTCGTACATTTCTAGGATTTGCCTCTGTCACTCCAACGAATAAGTCCCTTTTCTCAGACTCAGTGCATGCAATCATAATCATAATCATAAATTTTATTGATAATTAAACATTACAGGTCATTTAACAATTCTAACATATAGGTATTAAATTCAATACATTAGTGTGACTAGGTATACATTATTAAAAATAATTAGTTATAAATAAATTCATTTTGTACATCAAGCAATATGTTTCGTACGTCTATAAGGACTTAAGGACACGTTATTATAAAGTTATTTTTAAATTTAACAATTCATCAACACTATAGAACGACTGCTCGACCAGCCACACTTTTAATTTGTGCTTAAAACTAACAAGACTAGGAGCGTCGGTTATATAGTTAGGTAGTCTATTGTAGACCGCAGGACCCATCATATGAATAGATTTGGCAGTTTTGACAAGACTTCGAGGCACTGCGGCCAGCTTATGCCCATACCGCGTAACACGACCGCTTCCATCCCCTCGCCTAGGATACCTGTCCAGGTTTTGCCTAACGTACACTGCTACTTGTAGGATCAGAAGGCAGGGTAAGGTTAGAATGCCTAAGGCTATAAAATGCGGTTTGGCTGATTCGTGCCACGGTATTCGCCTTATTGCTCTTACAGCTCGTTTTTGTAGGCGGAAGACACGCAGCCAGTCAGCCGCACGCCCCCACAACTCGAGTCCGTACTGGACAATGGATTGGACGCTAGCAAAGTAACACATACGCACCGTGTGAAACGGAAGAATTGCTACTAATCTATTTAGAACAAAACAGGCTTTTCCCATTTTAGCACACACGGTGTCAATATGGCTTTCCCACGTCAGGCTTTGGTCAATGGTAAAGCCCAGGAATGAAGTAGACTTTACTTGATCTATGCTACCACCTTCGAGGCTGATATGCAGGGGGCGTCGCTTACGTCCTGATAGATCGAACTGCATAAAATGGGTCTTCGTTAGATTCAATATCAGGCCGTTATACTGGAACCATGCTAAAAGTTGTTCATATCAACACAACCAACCTTATCATGCAAGCAAGTGTATGTATATTGAGCAATGTCGTCTTTACCATAAGGGCACAAGGGGCACGATCGACAACTTTCCTCACATTTATTCTCACGTTTACTTTCCTTTCGAAAGGGGCCCCAAAATCCTTGGGTGCCCAGGGGCCCGCCATAGTTAAAGACGGCCTTGTGTATAGGCTAACTGGCCCATACAGAAGCCGTCATTAGAGGGACAGCGAAAAATCCCCGAAATTTGCGGATTTCGCAGTTCGCGATAGCCGCAGTTGTCGTAATGCCAGCGCCAGCGCCCAGATTTACGTCTGACAATACCGTATGGTTAGCAGTCTTACCAACAATAACATTCATCGTCGATGATTATCATGTCTATCGTAGTATTCGTAGTCCACTGCTGGACATGGGTCTCTCCTATTTTAAGCTGAACACTCTGAACAGCCGTACTGTAAGTGTTTCAACACCATAAGATGTGATGGGCATAACTATAAAAACATATTTAACGAAACATAATTCCATAGAGGTCAAGGGATTTTGGGATCGTCTCCAGACAACACAAACCTTCACGAAAACATATCCATAAACCTAAATTTCACACAATGGAATTTCCTGCGCAGAATGTTGACCGATAGTGCGCATAGCGATCGCCGCGTGTAACGAAACGTCGAGATCACAGATAGCGCAGCGTGCCACAGATACGATCTGGCACGACACAGACTGCTGCGCCGGCTACATTCACGGTCAAAATTGGAACTAAATTTTCATTGATTTGACGCGGATTTATAACTACCACAAACTTGATAAGGATACGTCGTTTCTTCTGGTAGCCACTTTCCACCACATCAGACCAAATCCATGACACATTGCACTCACATGTACATATGTATACAAAATTTCAGCTCAATCTAGAAAGCTCTGCATTGATAAGTAGGAGAAAGGTCCTAAAAGGTTCTGCTTGCCGGACATCAGACCGACAACATCGTACTCCTGATGATGCCTCGTAGAAAGGCGAAATACGTGTCGAGTATAGTATTATTGGTGGTGGTTTGTTATAGTTATTTGCGTATTTATTTTGCGGCAAGTAATTGTAGCGGGTTACATTAATTCACTTTTAATATACGTAGGTACTGTACCTATCACGGAATAACAAAGTAATATTGTTCATCCTTTAATATGGACTTCCGCAAAGTAACACCTGATTCTATCAATTACTTAAGAGAAATAAATTCATACGGTGTCGTGAAAATATGAAGGAAAAATATTATAATAAATGTATGCACTAGGTTCATCTGTAGTTTAACTGAATCATTGACCACCTTGTATTCCACCTTTTCATATTAAAGTTACAGAGAGCGGTAGGACAAAAACTAAAACCTGTGAAGCTAGCACATCTTTCCGAGTCATCTGTGAATCCATTTTATCGCGGCGCGAATGACGAAAAGTATGGACAGGCAAATCTGAAAGATGTGCTAGCCCCTCTGGCTGAAAACCGAAACCGTATTCGAGAAATAAAGTCAGGAGAAAAGGGCGGCAAATTTAAAAAATGTAGGCTCGAAAACTTGGCTAGCCATAGACAATTTTTCTTTTTCTAGTGACAAGGTCCACACTATCCTTGCCGAGATGCTGTCTCCACTTCAGGGGGGCTACCACTAATGCGAATCAGTTTACGACCTATACTGAATCAAGAAGTGTCAGGTCTATAGAATAACTGTCAAAAACTGACAATGTGAACCTAAACTGAATCGCATTTAAGAGATCATAGTAGCCCCCCAGGACTCGTTTACTCTAACGGTTAGGTATACTTACTTACCTTCGACAGATAAGAGATAGTTCGCACGAGCGTTTTTTTAGAGGCCGTTAAAAAAACGCTCAAATGAAACAAATGTAAAACCGTATATTCATTCACACGATGGCGGTTTTAAACCGCGGCGCTTTTTTATCGAGCACTGTTTGATTTTCTACGTTGGGCTTTGGACGTTAAATCGAATTTCTCGTAAAATACACCAACGTCAGGTTATAACGCGACGCTTTTTAAGCGTTCGTGCGAACTATCTCTAAGGCCAGCCCAATGCCACTTAAGCCTACTAATCTGATTGACCACAGTATAGTTATATCGGCAATTCGGAGCCGGCCATCTTACGTCGAGTCGGAGGCTAAGGCGCTGATCGGCGGGGTCAATGACCGCAGCCAAAAAACTGGACTCGCCTGGGGCACCAAGTTCCATTAAATGCTTTGTTCTCCTTTAATGAATAATGTTGTTTTTAATAGAAGGCGTTACATTATTACCAATTTAATTTCAATACTAGTCATGACTTCATTCATCAATTAAAATTTAAGAATCATCTCTATTGGCTATACCTAGTTAATATTTATTTATGATACAAGTGTGGAAAGCAGGCTTTTTTTTCTAGAAAAAGTTACTCGTAGCTTACTTTTTTAGAAAAATGCCTATCTACATTTCAACATGTGTATCATACAACATTTTATAATGCATTAAGCGAGAAAAACCAGACAATCTCGACAGTACCAACCAAGTCACTTTCCATACCTACCCCTATCAAGTTTAGCCTTAAAAAGCGCACTTTCTGAGCATATGCATTGTAAAATACATTATTTATTTAAATTATTTATGCACGACAAAATACACGACAAAATTATTACTGAATATGGATTGCAGTTAGTTTTGTACAGAACTTCTATTTAATAAATTGGAAAGAACTTAAAATAGTAGGCAATTTGGCAGTACACAAACGTGACGCCACTTTTGTGCATTTTATATTGGCTTTCATATTCCTTCATAATAGTGGCGATAGTTTTGACAGTTCGAAAAAAGATGTTGATTTGACTTGCCATTCATCATACCTATTAAAACTTGAGGCAGTATGGCTTAGTGCTTTCGCCTGTCCACAAGGACTAAAAATATAAAAAAAAAACTTCTTCAAAAAAGAGTTAGTTTCGTTATAAATAAAAGGACGGGAACGCACATGTGACTCCATGTGTTAGGACTGTCTACATGTCCATTATCGGGTTGTGTTTGAGATTTGAATTTTTCACAACTCAAAAAGCCTGTAGTCCGTAAAACATAAATTTCGATATCAACTAATCCTTGGGCCGACACAGATACTCGAAAATAATGATTTAGCCTACCCATTTGATTTTTTCAATACCCTTAAGCATATACACACCTCATCAGCCTCTCAGTCCACGCATCTCCTATTAACTACCGTAGCCACCAAGTGGATGCCACAAAATACGAGGCAGACCCAAACGTAGATGGCGGGACGACCTGGATGCCTTTCTTAACAACTGGCCGGAGGAAGCACACACTAGGGAGTCGTGGAGTTTGAGGGAAGAGGCCTTTGCCCAGCAGTGGGACACAAATATAGGCTGATAAAAAAATAAACATGGGAGGTAAATGGCCATAGCTAGCGGGTTGACGATCGCAGTAGTATATGTATGTACTATCAGTACTATGATGATGTTGACGGCATGGTGCCGACAGTTTGAAGACACTTGTACCACCCCAACTCCCGTGGACGTCGTAAGAGTCGCCTAAGGGATTGAAGTGTCACTGAGTATTTGTTTATAGAAGATTGATGATGGGCAGCAGAATACCCTTAAGTGTTGACGGGAACGAAATCTTGGCAGACAACGAAGCGGTGTTATCGTCACGTCACGTCCTCAAAACAGGTTAATTTTACCGTTTCCCATAAGCTCGCATGCCGTCTAGAAGGAAACGTAACCTGTCTCTTGTGCTCCATTAATTTTAATTGTTGGTGATGTAAAACAAATAAGGCTTTTTATTTAGCACAGAGTTTCTTCGCATTGAGTCCCTAAGCTATAATATGACGGTAAGGAAAAAGATCTGAAATTAATGACTTTTCCTTTTGTCATAAGATTTAAAGTTAGTTGTAAGATTATTCTGAGTTGGATCCTTTTAAACTACGTCCAATTACTTACAAAGTCCGACCGCGTGATGACGGCCGCACCGGTTGGCGATCGCAGTTACTGTGTCCACTATGAATACTATGATGATGCTGCTGCCAATCATGACTCTTCCCAGGAAGAGCACCAGCACCAATAACGACCATAAGTTTTAGGTGCTTATTTATTGAGCTTTCAGTGGGAAACTGGGAATTCAGTCGATTTATCTAAGATTGTTCAGTGACATAAAAAAACACTAACTCTTATCATGTCAATATATGTACAGGATGTCAAGAAATAAGTCCATTCTCGTGCCAGTGAGGGTCTAGGAAGCAGAGTAATCCCTTAAATAGTTTAGAAATAAGTTCAAGTTTCCGAAGTAGCCGTAATTTTATGTAGTTATTTATAGTATTGTCAGCCTCCGTTGCCTAGTTAGTAGTGATCCTGCCTACGAAGCTGGAGGCACCGGGTTCGAATCCCGGCGAGGGCATTATTTGTGTATTTATTTATCACAAATATTTGTTCCTTGGTCATGGCTGTCTATGTATTTAAGTATCTACATGTATCTATCTATTATATATATCGTCGCCTGGTACACACAAACCTCCTTCGCCTTATTTGAGCTTACCGTGGGACTAGGTCGATAATTTGTGTGAGATGTCCCAATATATTTATTTATTTATCTAATACATAGTAAGTACCATCGCCATCAGATATGTCGTAGCGTCCGAAGCCTTTAAAAATGTATGATGGCGCCTGTCTACGAGTAGTATTTTCATAAATTTAGGAACTCGATGCCTAATGAACAATCTAAGGGAATATCTGTCTTTGGAGTGGAATAAAACAACCGATGAACTAATTAAGAAAGCGTGTATTCGCGTCACACAGTCTGGCGACAACTAGGCCTTCCGTATGTGAGGCGCGGAAAGCTGACAACGCAATACTTGTCACTATAATAAACATTTCGCCCCTTTGAAATTTTCAAAACCGTCCTAGTCCTATTCGGAGTCCCAAAACCTCAAAGGTATAATGTGACCGAATTGGCAATCATTTTATAAACCAGATACACTTGAATTCGTAATTTAACATTTCCAATTTATGTTTGTTATCTTTGAGAAGCGATGTCACTTCGTCCCATCTCAAAAACAGACATCTTATTTATTCACTAGAAAACACATTACACGTTATAAATAATTGAAACTCCGCTCGAATTTCACAAAATTTCTTTAATTAAAATATTACGATCCCGCACTCACATCGCAGTACACGGCCACAAAACAACGGGTTCGCTGTGAAGTCAAAACGGCGTATCTTTTGGGGAAGTGGCGGTGAGATGTGGCCTTTTGGTTCTGAGGAACTTGTTCCCTGTAGGGGTATTACGGGGCTAGCATGATGAAGTTTATCTCAGGTGAGAAAGGCTTTTATTTAATGTCTAAAGTCGAACTTTTCGTCAAGTACTTAGTGAAAACTTGAAAAAACCAAGGGAATTGGCATGATGTCAACATCTTTTTTAGAACTGTGAAAACTATCGTCATTATGAAGTTTTACAAGTATATGAAATGCATAAAAGTGACGTCATGTTTGTATACTGTCTAATTACCTACTCTTTTAGTTATTTCCAATTTAATAAATAAATGTTCGATACAATAATTACTGTCACCTACATTTTCGTAATTATTTATTCGTTTAGAATGTAAAATAATTTAAGTGCATAATGTGAAATATTTTATTTTAACTACAGTAATCAATTCATCGTCTCTATTTCACGTTTAAGTCACTGACATTCATTTGTTGAAGATTGAGGATGGGCAGCAGCGTTATCATAGTGGACACACTACTGCGTTCCAACCTGCTTGCCCAAGTCTTCTATCGTGTACTTTGAAATTCGTACATTTCGAGAATTTGTCTTTGTTACTCCAACGAAGGCGTCATTAGAGTGACGGAGGCAAATTCTCAATATTTGCGAATTTCTAAGTTCGCGGTAGGGCCGATTGTGGGCGCGAATATAGATTGTAGTAATTTTTGTACAGAAACACTATTTCATAAATTGGAAAGAACTTAAAACAATAGGTCATTTGGCAGTTATGTGTATTTCACAATTGTTTTGACAGTTCGAAAAAAGATGTTGATTTGACTGGTCCTTCTTCAAGCCTATTATGTAGCTCTAATCATCATCGAAGACACTAAAAAAGCTCACCTCCTGAGCATGCTAGCCCCGCAGAAGACCGCATTCCTTCCTCCTCTCCCCGCTCCCCGCCCAACATGTTACAAATCCACCAACATACACATACCACCCGCCAAAACACACGCCACCCTTACCCCAACCACATAAGGCTCATTTTCACATCGAGTCTGTTTTATGAACTCGCAGCCAGAACCGATCGGTTAACTTTTTTTTATAGGTGCCAGCGAAACTTAGGACCGAAATGATTTGGAGCAAAATTAAGTGTTTTTATGTGCAATCGAGAGAATTTCGGTTTGACAGAGCTGTCAGGACTTTTTAGGGAGTTATTGTCTGAAAGTTGGCGGTTTTTAATTGACTTAATGAGGTTTTTAAAAGGTCTTTTTAAGGACCATGGACAGCGTTGTATGGAAAGTGGACCAAAAACCAACAGACCTGTTGTGCCATTAAATAAGTAATTCCATTCACCCATATTTTAAAGACAGTCTGCCTGCGACCACGGGTGTAACGTCGTGCCCGAAACGTCAGGACATAATTAAACGTAAGTTTACGCGATTAAGACCCGTTTGTCTTTAAAATATGAGTAATTCCATTCATTCTATGGGCACTATCACTATGTTTAATTGCATTGCAAAACTGAGATATTCATATTTTAGTCAGAGTAAATACAATCTAAGGAAAACTGTGATTTAATTAGATAGGTAGTACACCCGCAGAATGCCTTAAAGTACATAAAGAAAATCTTAAATAATATTGAGACTATCGACGTTTCGCATGTTTCATTTGGTTAATTGTTTAACATGATTAATATGATGGTGACTTTTCACGTACTCATTAGCGATTTCAGTTTTACCTATCCTTATGTTAGGGTTTCTGAATTATCTCGATTATGCAATAGAATGGGTGCTAGGCGACGATATAAATACTTATACAAGTAGATATATTGAAACACCCATCCGTTGTTTCAATGTATCTACTTATATGTATAAGTAGAAATATTGAGTTCCACCGTAGACTGCATCATCACTTAAACCTATTATGAATAAAAAAACCCATAACCCAGGAAAAAATATCCGTACTCATCACAAAAATAAAATGCCCTTACCTACCAGGATTTGCACCCGAGACCCTAGTATATAGTCACTGCTATACCAACTAAGTTACGAAAGACGTTAAAAATACGACTATCATTTTCTCAGGTCATCAGTGAAAAACAGACATTTATTTTACAAATCATGTTGACTTCATAGTGTTAAAAATTATACTTCAAAACTTTGTTCGCATATTATATAGGATACAGCTGATTACATCTATTTTAAGGATCACCTTTAACGAAACTTAGTATCTGAAGAGATCTTCTATCTCCAGATCTAGTGGGGCAAACCGGTTCAAATCGGTAATTGTGATCTAGATGCTATCTCGGGGGTATTGAATAGCGTTTTATCGAGCCTTTCTCTTCCGGACACCCTGTGTAGTGCGTACTTTAGATAAAATAGAGACAAGAAATAACGGAATTACTTAAGTTTCTAACACTCGCATTTATTAAACGTATCGTAGAGCAGAAGTGAACAGGGTACTTAGGGATAGTTACGATGAACAACTTTCACTATGGAGACAACCCTTGGCGTTAAGTTCGCCTCTTCTACGCTAAGATTTTATTTAGTGCAATAAAGTTTAAATAAATAAAGAGTACGATATTGTATTGTTTGGCGTAGAAACTTTAGGTTCATTTTATGGGGCCCCAACGCACGAAAATTGTTTGCTGGAATAGCGAAACGGTCTGGTTGACGTAACTAAAGACCGAAGAGCTGGCGACTTCCTAGCACAATACATGAGTATTGCGATACAGCGAGGAAATGCCGCCAGCATCCTCGGTACAATGCCCCAAGGGACAATATTAGATAGAAGTTAGATTAGTCAGATTTAATTTGTTATGTAATTACATTGTACACTTATGAAAATAAAGACCGATAAAAAAAGAAAACAAAAAAAAAAGTCAAGTACCTACATAACAATATGTTATACTTCTCGTTTGTAGGACCAAAAATAGTGGAAACATAAGTAGAAACATTTTAAAATGTACCCGAGAAAGGTTACCCGGCAAAAAAAAACATATTTTTTATAAGGAACCTTTGTCTTAGAAACTATATTGGCTCCGCCGTTAGGCTTCTTCATTTTGACAATATGTATGGGGATGACAGAAACCATCAAAGTCCCCTTTTTAAACATTAATATAATATGTATATGTAGGATATCTATACAATAAAACTATAAGATCGTGTATACATATTTCTTGCACTCTGCACGCATCCATACCATTTTTACCTCGACTTTATTTTAACTGATGAATGTGTGCAATCTATTACACTCATTAGGATGCTTAGCCAAGTTGCCAATCACTAACGCTTAGTAGCGTATCGTAGTTTCGCCTCTCTGTCACTCTTTCATATTAGTGCGACAAAGACAGTTAGCTGCCTTTCGTTTATGATTAACGATTAAGCGTTAGCGATTGGCAACTTGTCTAAGTACCCAGATCTCCAGTCCACTGCTAAGCGTAGGCTAAACTAGCTAACCAGTGAACCACCGCTAAAAGATTCGCCCACAGCAAATAATACGCTTTACATTCGTAATTACAATATTTACAATTCGGAGTTCTATTGAAGCCGCCATTTTTCTCCAACAAATTGCATCTCAAAGAGTGCACAATGAGCGCGGCGAGTGGCTCGCGGAATAATGGCACCGCTCGAGTCTCAACTCTCGAGCTCTCGACTTCAAAAGTCGCGAGCTATTGTTCGACTCGAGAGCTTGATTCTTGAAGAATGAGATTCGCCCGGCGAAATGCTTCCTTAGATCTTATTTTATTTTGGCTGTTTTCAAAGTGTACACCGTAAAGCCTAATGTACATTATGAAGTACAATTTTATTCAATGGAATTTAAACCTTTCTTAAATCGATAAAATAACATTTCCTTTATTTAATTGCTTTCTCAAACAAATGAAATTTGGCACTTTTCAGTAGGTAAGTATAATTAAACTGTAAGGTCCAAAATATGATTTAACAAAAAAGTAGAATGGTACTTATGGGGTTATTATTATTTATTATTTCTTGTTATTCAGGCAAACAGCTGAGATAACTGATGGTGCCTGTATCCAGTGACTCTTGGTCCGATATTGTTTCAAGATATATTTTTGGACATGTGCTTATCCAATCTGTTTTTGAATTGGTTGATGCTGAGAGTCGAAACTACATCCTCCGGGAGTTTGTTCCAAGTATTGACCACTCTGTTACTCAAGAAGTGTCTGTGGGGGTTGCTGTATGACCTGCGAGCGAGCAATTTTAGGTGATGACCCCTGAGACGATTATTATTGTGGTTGATTAGGATTAAAATCTATCCTATTCATTACAACATTTACAATACTAATCACAGGTAAAACTTTTAAAATATTTTGGATATATCTTGTGAAAACCGTTATTATGAAAATTCAGGAATAGTTTGACGAAGGAAAAAAATACACAAAAAATAAGAGTATAATTAAACAAGATAATATAATGACGGAAACTCTATGAAAAATAAACGCGGACGAAGTGCCGACGTAAGCTACGAGTAAGTAGTATAATAATATTATTACATTAACAAAATATTAAAGTAACACTGGATATTTGCCAGAATTATACGTGTATATTCAGCCAAGAATTCCCTTGGACGATCAAACATCATGATTTTCATTGATTTAAACTTTCACGATTATCACTCATATTTTAAAGACAAAAGTGTCTTAATCGCGTAAACTTACGTTTAACAGACTGCCTACGACCACGGGTGTAACGTCATGCCCGAAACGTTAGGATATAATTAAACGTAAGTTTACGTGATTAAGACCCGTTTGTCTTTAAAATATCGATCATGATTTTCCTCTCACAACTAAAAACCCGATGAACTTCTAATGATTGCATACAAAAGACATCAACGCGCTGCCTGCGCCGGCGCACCGCAATGTTAAAACGACTTACCGTCCATATACATATAAAAACAATTCTGATGAAAGAAAAATATGAAAGCTAAAGGGTATCGGAGTCTATACTGCGTTTTCGGTGTTCTGTAGCCAAACGGAACCCTTGCAGATTCATCGTATCCGTCTGTCAACGTCGATTTACTTGGAAACTATTACAGTAACAGTGTAAATAATGAAATAGAGTTTGGTTTTGAACAAGCATTGCTTATTTTTCTAAAGGTTCTCGAAACATTATCATTATTACTTTAATAGCCACATTAGAAGTAATAATCGTTAATAAACTAGCGGTAAGACACGGCTTTCAATCCGGAGGTCGCGAGTTCAAAGTTTCCCTTCGTATGTAGATTCCAATTCGTTTTTCTAAAGCTTTGGATAATTTATCAATTGCTTTTTAGTGAAGAAATTATGACAAAACTGGAACAAAACCTGAATCAAAGGCTGTATTTTTTATTTTAAATAGTGACAGATTGTTTCGTGAAGTGTTTTCTTACATTTCATTTACAGGCAAAACGTGATGTGAAAGTATTAGAACACATTATGGTAGCGATAGCGTTGTAATAAAAATAAGTTTTATTACGAGATACGACTAAAATCTGATTTCGAAAAAGTTTCATTATCTCTAAAACCAAGCCGAATCCATGTAAGTTGATGTAACTTTAAATACGGTCAGAAATGCACCATTAAAATCTCTCGCAATACTCGCAAGCACCCTTTATATATATATATATATATAAACGTATAGGTATATATAAATATATATATATAATAAAGCGCGTTTTTATATATAATATAATTATATAAAAACTATGTCCAATATATATATATTTATATCTATTGATTTCCCTTAAATTAAACGGAAGCTTATTTAGGTCAAAAATAATCAATTTCTTTAAGAAACTAGGGTCTTAACTATTACTGTTATTGAGTTATTAAAAAATAAGTTTAATGACTGAACAAGTGTAATGCAATATTTATTATATCCTAATGTTACTTATTTTGACATGTGCCGTCAGTCACCTGAGATCTTATTCTTAAGGTTCTCTCACACTTGCCATTACAATTGTGTATTATGTATGAAAACGAAAAAAAAATTTTTTTAATTAACAAAAGCAGATATATTAGGCAACTTCTATTAATGTCCCAGTCCAATTTAACGGAAATCTAAAAAACACCCTGTATATTCGCTTAGTGTCATTAGAAGCTTAATTGAGCTTACCGTGGGACTAGGTCGATTTGTGTAAGATTGTCCCATGAAATTTTATCTGCGTAGCTATAATATGTTGTGTAGATCGTACGAGCGAAGTTCATGTTTCACGTTAATTGCAAAGGGTTTCCCGGTGAGAAAGGGTTGCGGTCATGGGTTTACTTCCACCACAGATCCCCACTACTAGTGCCACAAGATGGAGCATATCGTCGATCGTCATTGCGCTAACCAAATCTGTAAGCTTAGCACATGATTGGTGCGACAGTATGTCGCCTCGAGATAGACTATCCGTTCCTCTACATTTAGGAAAAGACAAGGCGCGGATCCAGGGGGGCAATGGGGGCACTTGCCCTTGACACTGGTAAGTATGTAGGTACACCTAGTTGCTGTTTCACTACATCACTACATAGTATAAAATATAGTCACTTTTTCTGTCCCTATGTCCCTTTGTACGCTTAAATCTTTAAAACTACGCCACGGATTTTTATGAGATTTTTTTTAATAGGTAGAGTAATTCAAGAGGAAGGTTTTTATGTAGGTATATGTAGTACCCAGGCGCAGCCGGGGCGGGTCGTTAGTTAAGTATAAAATACTATCATAACATAGGTCAATGCCCCCCCCCCCCCCTAAACGAAACGAAAGTCCTGGATCCGCGCCTGTAAAAGATGGGGAGTTTGAAGTGAGAGTGGATTTATCTGAGTTTGAAATAAATCTATACAATTGCAACCATGACTATAGACCTGGATGCTTAGCCAAGTTGCCAATCGCTTGCGCTTAGTAGCGTATCATAGTTTTCCCTCTCGGTCACTCTTTCACATCAATGCGGTGAAGACAGGTTGCCTTTCGTTTACGATTGACGATTAAGCGTTAGCGATTGGCAACTTGTCTAAGCACCCAGGCGTTCTTTGTACAGTCGCCATCAGATATATGGAAGCGGCCAAGAATTTCACAAATTTCTAAGCATGCTTCTATTGTTATGACGTTAGAGTGTATGGGCAGATAATTTTAACCGTCGTGGCCACTCCGACATAACTGCAGTGTTATTCACTAAGGAAACCGCCTTGCTATTAGCGCTGTGTCAGCGCTGCGGCAGCGTCGAGCCTGAAAATTGTATTCACTAATGCACTTTAAACGACACTAGCGCTCGGCGACGAATGCGGCGTGAGCTGGAACTACTCTGCGTCGAGAGTTACCGCCTACAGTTCGACGACGAGCTGTTCTACGTTAGTGAATACCGTCGAAGTGAAGGCTGTCTCGTCGTCGAGCTCGTTGATGAACGCAGCGTCGAGTGTGTGAATAAGAGAATAGCATAGCTGCAGACCTAGCCAAGATGCTAGGTATTCTGCAATTGTATACAACATGCCGCTGACAGCCACTGCCGCTCGCACAGTCAAACTGTTGCCACAGTTATGTGGGACGATAAAGTAAAGATTGTAATTGAAATTGATTGAAATTAAAAGTTTTGACTAGGCATAGTCTTTAGTTGTTATGTGTGGACTGATTTTATATGAATAAAATGATTCACCATAAAACAAATTGTGTCTATTAATTCAATAAATAAAATAATGCGATAACGATAAGTAATAAATGTATGAGAATATCAGAATAACAGATTCGAAATTTCGAACGAAAGGTCACGTGGCCATTCTATACATTATTACGTACGATAGCAGATGCTTCCAAATGCGACATCTTATGTCAGGCTATCACCTATCCGATCCGTATTTTGTTTATTTTTTCACTTCTGGTGACGTGAGGACTTGTCGCCAACTTCGAAATTCGTAACTTTCCAGCATCTGGCTCTTTCATTTAAACTAAGGACACAGACTAACAGAGAGAGATTCAACGAATTTAGAGTTCCCGGTAGGCACCATCCTGGTTCGACGCTGGTTACTTTTTATATGCGTGTCATGACTTACTTGGATAATTCCACCTTTAACCTAAGTTCTCCGGTTATATGTACTAGTAATTACGTACTTATAGAACACAATCTTGTTTTTATATATCAGATATCACCAAATTAAAACCTTTAACCTTAAGTTCACATGCATATTTTGTTAAAATTATTGTTTTTTTTTATTAACGTAAAAATATATCTGTGAACGTGTTTCACGATATGCTGTCAAATGTTAGCCATATTTATTTTTTTATTTTTTTGAACTCTACTGATGAAAGGGACCTATACAAAGAGTGCTGAGATCCTGGTAACGGCATTGGGTTACAAATTTTTATTTTTCACTAATTTTTGTTCTAGAGTAGAGATCCTCAATGGCCTCAATATAAATGAAATCTTTCTTGCAGGTATTTATAGTATGAGTTTTGAAATCTATCTGTATCTTTCAACTGTGAGAAAATCTAGGGAAGTAGACCTAATCGCCCAATTTAGGGTTGTTCCATCTGTTCCTTTAATTATTAACATTTAGCCACCACAGTGGGATTCCGAGTGTAGGTAGTAATAACAATCGATTTCTCTACCTGCCTACCTCCGACTTGTCAGTGGTCGCATCTTCTCACCCCTATTTAAAAAGAAGTCTGCAACAATTCCTACTTTATATCTACACGTATAAGATCAAATATCCCTTGGTAATTACTTCCGAAAATTGTTTTATTTGTACAAAATATCCAGTCATCGGATTCGAACGCTTTTAGGCACAGGTGCCTCGGTAAAAAACGTAATAAAAAACCGTCCCAATCTCAGCAATTAATGGTTGATGTATAAAAGTCGCTTGCCTAAATTATACCATAAAGATTGTTCTCTTTTGTATTGCTTTACAAACTTATATTTGCTGTTGACTGAATATAGAACGGATACTTTCTTATACAAATGGTATGATTATTGTAAGATCCCGTGGTAGCATTAAAATGGTAATGCATTGGAAGTAGGTATGAAAAAGTTTTTGATATTATCGTTGGTGTGAGATATCGTTTTGTGAATGAGTTTAGAATATGACTGATTGAATAAATTTGGAACAAAGTTCACTCGCCTCGAGTCTTGGGACCACGACACTGATTTACGAGTCATAAAAATGGAAAATCGTCTTTCCTGTGGTTAATAATTAGCAGCTACATGATGTTGGCTGTGTGGTGACGGCAGTAAGAATTAATACATGTGTCACCAGTCCAACTCTTCCTATGGGTGCCGTAAGAGTCGAATACTCACTACAGTCACAACTCACTGTTATTAAAGATTGATTATGGGCAGCATCATCATTATAATGGACACACTTCTGCGATCGCCTATTCCCTTATTGTATATAGACCTCTCCTAGGCCGCATAGCTAATAGGAGTGGTCTATATACAGCAGTAATTCTTATAATTTTCAACTCAGTTACTCTAAGGTTAGCTGGAAGAGATCTCTTATAGGGATAAGTTTTGCCTTTGTTCTTTTTTATTTGCTACTACTGCCTACTTACTTCATGATGTTTGTTTAATTTTTTATAGGTATTTGCTCTTAACTTTTGCAATATCAACAGGAATGCGAAATGATACATTAAAGGGCCCTATAGATTTTTTTGTATGAGTTAGGTTACAAATCTTTTCTGTGGACATATGAAGGTTAAGGGAGCCCTAATTTTCTTGTTGGACGAATACAAGCCGATAGGTGACTTCTGGTTCTTTAGAATTATATTAACGACAAACGGGTCTTAATCACATAAAATTACGTTTATCACGACGTTTCGGACATGGCTTACTCGTACACCCGTGGTCGCATGCAGACGCACCCCGACCCGGTTGTCGATAAAATATGAGTGATAAATTTATGTGGTCAAAACCTAATTTGTATGTCCTAGAACCATTAACATTAGCAATGTCCACAGGACAGCAAAAAGACGCTCATTTTCGCGAACGCTGTGACCCTAAAATGAAAGGCATCATGAAGGTAGAACCCCGGCGGCCTGCGAGCTGCGCGGGCGCGGGTGGTGGGTGATCGCCGCACGATACGCAGCTCGGAGGATGATAATGCGGGCGGCGCAGGCGCGCTCCGGCCCAACGCTGCCTACTAAGCTGCCATATTTCGGGTCGATTGCAAAAAAAATGTACTTAAGGCTTTAATCAAACCAAAAATCACGATTAGTGATAAAAACTATATGGTATACTCTGTCCAACTTTTGGCAGTAGAAATCGGTGGCATATATCAAAAAATTGCTTTTTGTTGATCGCTCACAGAAAATTTCAACTTTTCACTCTCAAAAGTTGTTACTGTACTTTCTTTGCAATCCAGCCTATTGCCTGTGTGCGAAGTTCTACGCGGGGGTTATAAATATAATCGATAGAGTGGCCACAAGTGGAAATAATGTAGTATGTTTCGTCATCAACAAAGCGGGTCTCTATTGGTTCCCATAAAGTTTGAAGTTCGATTTTTGAAGCGAATAACGTTGTAGGCCCGAATTTTTTTTAGTCATATTGTCATAAGTCATAAAAATTAATATTATAAATCGGTGGTCAGTTTTATGTGGGTCATAATTATTGTTAGTCATAAAAGTCGATGCCCATAACTTTTAAAATCCATACAGCATCATTTCCAGAATGTTAAAAGCAATAACCTTCCTTATTATAACTGTTACAACGTCTATACGTATTCGCAAGTTGTAATTATTTGTTGTCCACCACCACTTAATAAATTTAGTAATAAACTTAGTTAGTAAGTAAATAGTAAGAGTATTATTTTAAAAGTCGGTCCTGGCGCTTCGCAGGCCGCTTCCGCGGCACGCTCGCTTCGCTCGCTCGGCTCGCGCACTGTAAGGTCACAGTTAAACCTAACACTCCTCCTCGCTTCGCTCGTCGTCGTACCTACACTGACCTGCCTTAGAGTCGAGTAGGTAAGGAAGTTTCCTAAGTTGCATCATAGTCCATAAATTTCTTAATTTAAATTAAGGAAAGTTATAAATTTCGTATTTAATATTCAATTTTTTGGATGAAATTCGGTTAGTTATTAAAACAATATGAGTACATATGAGTACCATTAAGTAGTAGGTTTAAATGTATGATTTAAAATATTTCTAAAAAATGATAGATAGACCTTTGAATGTTATAGTCAGCAATTTTATACCTTTTGTAATTAGAGCATGTAATGTTATAGGTTAGTAATGTTAGATCTATCAATCGTTATACTTAACAAAAATTATGACCATTGATGCTTATATCAGTAAATTATATGGATATCAATTTCTGACTAACGAAATTCGGATTAACAAATATATGGGAAAGAAAGGGATTCCCAACAAAGCGTATTGCTTAAACTTTACTTTTTTGTGGCGCAGCAAGTTCGTTTAGTGTGGAATCTGATATTAACTATGGTAAGATCGATTGGTAAGCTAATAAAATAACAAAGACATAAGAGACAACTTGAGAGTATTAACATCGGACGTTGTTTTTGTTATAAATCAAAGTGTAACTAGGACAATTTTCACATCACGCTTTCATGTCACAGAAAGGAAGATGATGTTATATAACATTTTGTAATGTCAATGTGGGAGCACCATAACTTCACAACTTGATATTTAATTTATATCAGTAGTTACTTGTTATCTTGTTGTATGGGTTTTCGTAACGAATCAAAACAGATTAAGTAAAGGAATGAGACCCGAGGCCGAGTTTCCGTCAAGTTATTTAATCGCCGCAGCTCACAGCAACTTGTTGGCTAAGTATTCGACAAGACTTTCTTAAACTTCATTAAGTCGGATCCCGGATGAGGCTCGTTTTAGTTCTGTTTTCCTTTGTGTCTAAAATAAATCTACTTTTGGGTGCCGGCTAGTTACTTCGAACTTACTTATTACACGGTACTGACGCACAAATTGATTGCGTGGTGACGGCAGTAAAGAATACATTTGTCATTTGGTATGGAGATAGTTTAACACCCGAGAAAGGACATAGGATAGTTATATCGCGATAATCGGCCGTGTGTGCAGCTACGCTATTCTCTTATTCACACATTCGACGCTGCGTTCGTCAACGAGCTCGACGACGAGACAGCCTTCACTTCGACGTAGAGCGCAGCGCTGCGAAAAACGGTATTCACTAACATAGAACAACAGCTCGTCGTCGAACTGTAGGGTCTGTAGGCGGTAACTCTCGACGCATTCGCCGCCGAGCGCTAGTGTCGTTTAAAGTGCATTAGTGAATACCATTTTTAGGCTCGACGCTGCCGGAGCGCTGTTAACAAGGCGGTTTCCTTAGTGAATAACACTGCAGATGAAGTCGTAGGCACCGCCACAAAATTATGGATTACAGATTTTGTCATAAATTGAGAACTTCTTTTCTTTGATTACCGCGATGATTAGTCATGAAATAAAACTATTTTGGGGCGACTTAACCCCCCGCAGACCACGAACCCTATAAAACGTTCGAAACATCGGGATGCAGTTTTAATTAATATAGTTACACGATTAAAGCCAGGCGTCCACATGTTCGTATAGTACGCATTGGACGCATCGCATCGCATTTCTTCCACTGATATTACGATACGTACGGTGCGAACAGTGGACGCAATTGTATGACTTTCTATACAAAGAATACTAAATGCGATGCGTCCGATGCGTACGATTCGGGTCTGTGGACACCTAGCTATAATCCGTGTATCTAGGTAAATAGTTTTATTTCTTGAGAACCTCTTAACAGATTATTAACGTAAATACGCTTCAACGCGGACGAAGCCGCGGGTAAAAGCGACCATTTTATAAATATAATAATAATAAATATTAAATAAATATCTTGGCACATCTTACACAAATCAACCTAGTCCCACGTTAAGCTCAATTAAGGCTTGTGATGTGGGTACATATAATAGATAGATACGTATAGGTACTTAGATATATACACAGCCACGACCAAGGAACAAACATTTGTGATAAATAAATACACAAAGAATGCCCTCGCCGGGATTCGAAACCGGAACCTCCTGCTTCGTAGGCAGGGTCACTACCGACTAGGCTACGGAGGCTGACATAAATAAAAGAATATCTGTTGTCGGGCCGGAGTGCACCCCGATCAGACAGAAGAAAGCACGGCGATGATCGCGACCGGCCCGACCGGTCCGGCGCCGGCGCAGGTCCGCAACGGCGCAAGCGCCGCCACGAAATGGCCAGCCTCCGCGCATTTGAGCGAATGCATGCTCTGTTCAAACAAACAAAATAATATTGTTGTTTTTAAATTCCTTATTTCATGTATACACCTAATCTTTTTACTGGTTGCATCTTTCATTACCCAAAGCTTGTCTGGAAGAGATCGCTCTTTAGTGTTGTATATCTACCTTCAAGATTGTATTTTTTTTACTGTGATGACGTGTGCCATAAAGAGTATATATATTTTATTCGGTTATCGCGACAGTAAGAGCCTCCCCAAATCTATATATTTTAATGAACTTTTACACTGTCAATATTCGAGACGCGAAGAATTTGCTGTTTCTTAAAAACTCTGACATTCAAATGTGAAAGGGTTTTTTTCAATTCGGTAGTTGATCGCCAAGTTCATCAAAATTGCCCGCAGGTGGTGGTCCGATATCCGATTGCCATTATAAAAACACAATTATTTGAACATAAAAATGTGACGATCTATTTATATTTTGGTACTTCCAAATAATTTGCATTAAATTAACAAAATATTACTTGTTAAATTACGTAAAAGAATCGTATTCTTTCTTAACAGACAAATAGACGTAGCCTATGGACGACTGCACTAGGAGTCACATGCGCGTTGCTCTTTAAAACGCGAGACTGTTCGAAAAAGTAGTTGAGGCATCGAAGACAAAACGGTCATGGTCATGACGAAACTATGCATAAGGAGTTTTGACCACAGACCATTAGGTATCTGCGGCCCTACCGCGAACCACGAAATCCGCAAATTGCGGGGATTTTTCTCTGTCACTCTAATGACGCCTTCGTTGGAATGACAGAGACAAGTCCCCGAAATTTACGAACTTCGGTGTTCGCGGTAACAAGCCTGATCAGGATGCTTAGCCAAGTTGCCAATGTCACTCTTTCATATTAGTGCGACAAAGACAATTAGCTGCCTTTCGTTTACGATTGACGATTAAGCGTTAGCGATTGGCAACTTGTCTAAGCACCCAGATGCTACAGCTACAAATGGAACTCATGGACCGAACTAGGGACAGTAAGGGGTGTACTATAAATATATATACAATTTTAGGTATATTAATAAAACTCTTGTTATCATGTATAACTTATACATCACTAAGGTAAGCATTGCTAAATTAGTTGTTAAGGGTTGATGTCTAACTGTTGATTAAAAAAAATTGATCTCAATTATATTATTTCGGCCAATGTCTGTTTGAGCGCCATAACCCCATTGCCCGAACGGCATTACCCATAACCGAGGGTAATGCCGTTAAAAAATATTTTTATTTAAAGTTTTTATTTCTCCTTACCTGAAAGATGTTTCATTTTTTTGTGTTTTGTTTCTAATGACCGATTAGGCCCACTAATGTTATGTTTGATTTTCAGTTAATAAATATTAATATTTATAAAACTATGGGCATTTTCCCTTAAGTGAACGCAATTCCCCCTGCTTCCCCTAGACCTTATGCTCTAGTCAGAAGTAAAAAAATGTATACCTACATGTTTTTGCCCTTGACTGTACCTACTCTGTCCAAGCTACAGCGGCCCTATCGCGAAAAACGAAATTCGTAAATTTCGAGGATTTGTCTCTCTCACTCTAATGACGCCTTCGTTTGAGTGACAGAGAAAAATCCTCGAAATTTAAGAAATTCGATTTTCGCGGTGGTATGCCAGAGGCTACAGTTGAAATTACTTGAAATGTAACCATAGACTCCATCTAGTGAGGAAATGAAAAAAATGCATTGCTAGTGCTGCCATCTGCAGTTCTTTCCTGACATCAGAGCAACGTAACTCTTGTAATTTGTAATGTAAAATAAATAATAACTTCTTCATCAACTCACTGACATAAATTCTGTAAATGAAAATAAAATGTAATAATAAGTATCATATTTTTTTACTTAAAATAAGTTCAGTGTTGCCTAATGCTCGACATGACATGTGGTATAGCTGTCATGAGGGTTAGGTATATCTAATCTATGGTGGCTGATTCAGTTGTCAAAAAATGACTTTCTGACGTGATTCGCCGAACATAAAATTACTTGAATTATTTTTTTTCATAACATGGGAGGCTCGCAAAGCACAAGAAAACTTAGCGTGGATAACGAAAATGCTATTCAAGTTTCCCAAGACGCGTTAGAAAGGATACAGGCTCAACTGCAGCGAATGTATGATGCTGATTTTGAATTACATAATTTACATCAATGTCGCCTAGATAAAACAAACTGTGCCAAGTGTTTTGTTTACCAAACCGCTTTTAATAGTTGTTCATTTACTTTTCGCTTCAATGTTTATTACTAAAAGATCAATAAGTTCCATCGCGAGTGAAATTACTCTATGGATAACCTTGGAATTGTAGGTTATTTTCCAGCTTAGAAAACAGTGTTAAAACTATTGGCCGGCTATAAGCAGTTCATTAATAAGCCATGGCCCTACAGATTAGGAAATAAAAAAAAAATGCCAAACCATAAATAATAATTTGTTTTATGTTATGAATGTGTATTGCAGCAAGCGGCTCAGCCAGTAGCGCCTGTGGCACCTCAGTTCGTCCCGCCGCAGTACTACGAGTCGCGGAGGCAGCAGCAAGACAACGCGGCCGAGGAGGCCTACTGGGCTCGGAGGATCGAAGGCCTGAAGCGGGCACACGAGAAAATTAACAGTGGGATGCAGAACGAATATCAAAAGACTTTGAAGGAAGCCAATGATTTGTTTGAGTTAGCGCAGAAGGATAAAATTGCTAATAAGTTACCACCATGTCAAGAAGAAAAGGCTAAGGTACTAGATCATTATGTTTTTTCTGCTCTAGCTATTGTAGATTTTCTTTCTCTTTACATTTAATAATTTTTACATTGTTATAAATCTGTGCATTTTAATGAACCAAGACCAAGATTATTACTGAGTTTTATACTTGAATAGATCATACTTTTTAAATAATTTTAATATTGATCAATTAACTGTACATATTATAATGAATAATGTGATTTGCACTGGTTCAATTACTGATAATGGAATTTGTGGACTTTGAGGCTATTTTGAACAACTGTAGGTATATTTTATATTAGGACTATTTACTTTATTAGTCAATGATATTTATTACCTCAATATCTGTGCATGTGAAGTTTTTGAAATCACCAATAGGATTAAGTGAGCCATGTACATGTTAGATCCTGATGAAAACCTTTCATTGTGAATAGGGTCCTTAACTATTTACACAAAAGTCCTAGTGGACCTTGTTTTATATTATTCCAATTTGTAAAATACTAAAATAGAGCCTCAAGGAAACACATACTAAGCAGAAATAATTTAATTTGCTGTTTTTAAACTTGCTAATTTGAGAAACTAGATTTAAAACCACCAAATGAGGAAAATTTCACTTTTTTGTGAGCAGTAAGTTTTTCCCATCAACATTTAGAAATTGATGTACCAATCTGTCAAACTGTAACATATTATTTCTACTTCCAGGTCCTTCAGTGCTACAGCACAAACCCCGAAAAGACCCTCCTGTGTGCGGTGCTAGTGAACAACTTCAACGACTGCGTATGCAAGAGCAGAGTGGCCGCCGTCTCCGCCTCCTGAGCTGAACACAACCAACTCCTGCTGAACATCCGTCAAACTCTTGTTGAATCTAATACTGTGATTATTTATTTGTATATGCTTTGTTTCAGCAAAGTATACAAAATGTTTAAAAATTTATTTTGTTGATTTTATCATCAGATTTAACCTTTTAACCGTGAATTTATTTATCAATCATGCCCATCATCGCAAAATTACACCATGCCAATCAGAGCTTGCATTTGAAAGGGACACATTTATAGACCATAGAAACCAGATCAGAAGTTTGTCTTAATTATCAGACTATGGTGAGATGTCCTTGATATTGATTGTCTGATAAATCAGACTATGGCGGTTAAAAGGTTAATCACTAATATAAAATAAAAAGCTTTGCTATTGTGATTGGAACTCAACAATCTCAACATTGTACCCAAAAAGTTCAATTAAAAATAAATTTTACGATTGTGTGGTGTCCAGTGATATAAAATTTTTGTTCAATGCTTGGTGATCAAAATTTAAATCTTCAATCTCCATCAACATTGGGATAATATAGGAAATTTACAATTGTTCCCCTACCTTTATTGATAAGATCTTGATATTAACATCATGTGATTTCCGTAATAGCAAGAAAATAAACAATTTATGATATTTTATTTCAGTAAATGATGATTTATCAAAGCTTAATTTAACTAAATTGTGTTAAAAGTATCAACTAGAATTTTGATATCACTGCTTTAAATTGAGAAGATTACTATGTTCAGTAATAATAAAAGTTATGTTGATGGATGAAAATGTATCACTTTCCAACTTAAATAACAGCTGACTTATCTATGGCATTTCATTGTGAGCTTACCTTTATACAATAGTATTAGAATTCAATACGCATCGACGAATGTTCAGTAGAAAGAATCAACATAGCAAAGATTCCTAGCCGGAAATTATCAAATGAATGTAATTAATGTTAACAAGCAAGGGAAGGTTGGGAAGTAGTTTTAATAATTTAAATGATACTGCTGTATGATTAAACTGTTAATTTAATTCTGTCTTTATTTTAATGTCCAATACACCTACTTACTATTCCTAATAAATGGCTATTGGTTACTTATTCTAGTCTAAAGTGCATCTGAATTTAACAGCAGAGTCTTTTGACACTCAATAAATTCTAGAGATCACTATATAATAATAAGTTGGTAATAAATTATTATAGTGATGTGTAGGATTGTTGTTTGGACTGTTGCTCATTAGTACAAAGTACAAATACCTGAAATACTTGTTTTATCAAATGATTAGGTTGGATTTGTATTCGGAAAAGTCGATAATTATTCGACCTAGGCCCTTTGAGGATTTAGTATGGGGAGACGGTATCGCTATAACTTTCCTAACAAAACATTCTGCCAATTTCCGAGGGGGACGAGGTAGCACTCATGTAAACGATCTAACTACAAATGCATTTCTTCTTCTCGTTACTACTCACGCACACTTAAACAATACCACAACACTAAGTTAAATTATCACACTAATACAGTAAAATTTCTATGCGGACACAATTTCAAACTATCGACGTAGGTGTAATCGAACCGATTAATATGGCTTTCAAGTGTCTGAAGATTATCGTATCGATATATTTTTCTAAACGTCATAGGTAGATTGACGTGCACCTTGGTACTATTTATTGTTGTTTTGAGTATTTAAATAAAAGTAAACAGACAATTAGTAACAGTTATTAATTAATCAACCAATTTTAATACAAAACCGCCTGAATGTCTTGCCATTAACCTACTTCAATTGATTATGTTTTCGTTTATCGCGATCGTTGACTACGAAGGCTGTAACTGTACCTAAGGAAAGTCTCGGTCAATCACGTGCATTTCGAAATCCGTAAATCAATTATAATATTTAATAAATAATAATAATTAGCGGTTGTGAAAGAAAACAATATATGTCCATAGTTCCATACGAGTGTACATACGAGTATTATTTATTTTGTTGTAGTAAGAAAGTTTTAGTTAGCTGGGGTAAAACTCACTGAGGCTTAATTGTGAATACTCGTAAGGATACAATTTGAATACAAGTGCGTAGGTACAAGGTGCGTAGGTGCGTATACATACAAGTTTTTGCAATAAGGCCGGTGATATTGATAGTCCTTAGTGATATTTTAGTAAGTACCTAAATACAATTTATAATATAGGTCCAACTAGCGTTAAGTAGCACTTGTAAAAATGAAGTTATTGAATTCGATAAGACTGTGTTTTTATTTACTTACTGTGAGAACACTAATATACTAATATACGTAAACACAAGTGTCCGTATCTCGACATTTTATACCTACTCTCGACATTGTGTCATAAAGAGTAACGTTCACATCACTATGTATTTTCGCGCGTAATACGTATTCCAAATAAGCGCAATAAATATTCAACCTTATTGGCTTACATATAAGCTTAACATTAGACCAAGGCAGAGTCTTCTGTCTTACTTGATTCACTAAGTCTGATATTTCCTACAAAATTTAAAGATGGGTAGACCTTATTAACCTTAAATACGAGAATACAATAAATGTCAAACTTTCTCCATCAGTTAAAAATTAAAATACGAATTGTGTGCGATATTTTTGAAACCGATTTTGCTATCGATTCTCTGGTACTTGATTTTCTTGAACAATTTTATGTAATAAAATGTTGTAATATAAACAAATAAAGGCAAGATATGAAATGGTATCGCATATTTTGTATACATGATGTATTTGATTGAACGAGTTTTGAATCCATACATAGCACATACAGGCATTTTGACGGAGCTTGTTACGGGTACATAACGATTACAAGACTGCGAAGAATCGATTAATGAAATAGTTTTTATAAACAGGTTTGGTCAATGTACAAATTCTTGGCCAAAGTCTTTGGCAGAGGGGAAACGATATGAAGCCGACTCCATTACTAAATCCTCAAAGCCTAGGCCTAATTACAACGAAATAAGTTGACAAATGTACCCCATAACAATACCATAGATTTTTACAGCACCCTGTAATGTACACATATTTGTAAAAAATAATCCAAAATTGTTGCAACAATGCTTGGTGATCAATGATCATGATCACCTGATCATAGATTTTGGTGATTGATGCCCAGTGATTCCCCTCTTATAGACTAAAGAGGTCCAAGCTCTTTAATGAGAACTTTTAGAATTTAGATTTTTCACGGATAGCAACAATGATCAAACAATTCAAACATCCCCTAGCAACAGTCACTCCGACACCCTTCAAATACGTAAATAAATACGTACAAAATCAGTTCCTACGGACACTAGTAAATCATGCAGAATCAGCCGGCACCACCGCCTGAGCCGAAGCAGAGGCGGATCCCGCTTTACCCGGGCTTCCCTGAGCTGGCGCGCTCTGACGTCAGCATCCATCCGAGCTACACCAAGCTTTCGCTGGCTTAGTATGTGTTCACTATCACCTCAGTTTAGCGGACAAAACCATAGTTAGTTACGTTATAACTCTAAGGGCCTTATCACACTTGCGATTTACAAGCGAGGCGAAAGCGAAGCGTACGCGCGGCGTGTTCGTCGCGTGCCCGCAACCAATTCGCCGCGATGGTCTCGCGATTACGCCGCGACGGCGTGACGAATACGCCGCGACTGCGCAGCGAGTTTGCCGCGTCAAGAGTTGGTATCCATTATGTAGGTAATAATAAATCTTATTAGTGACTGTCCAAGACTCAGATCACTCTGAACGATTTACTGACGGCTGCGCAGCGTATTCGTTACGCGATCGCGGCCAAATCGCAACGCACTCGCACCGAATTGGTTACGGGCTCGCAACGATCACGCTGCGCGCTCGCTTCGCTTTCGCCTCGCTTGTAAATCGCAAGTGTGATAAGGCCCTAAAACTGTACAAGATTGATTATTTACAGCCGCGTGGTCTGCCGGCACCGCTACCACTGGGCAAAGGTCGCCCAACGCCGGCAGTTCATGAAGGAGCTCCACAGCTTCGAGCGGCTCCAGAACCTTGCCCTCGGCGGAGTCCGGGTCCACCGAGAGTTCTCTCAGGGCATCCTGTCGCACGTGATCCCGCCGCGGAGGTACATCCAGAAGCTCACGCCGGACCCGCTGGACAGCAAGCAGAGGATGCGCGTCGAAGAGATCGTCAGCGGCCGCGTTGACTTTAGCCAGAAATAATTGGAGCTTCAATAAATTAAAGGAGTAATTAATTGCGTTGCGCTCGGTTTTAAATAACATTAAGGAGCACTCCATGAAAACATCTTCTTTTTGTCGCTTATGTGTCGCTATGGCTACCCTAAGAAAATATGCTACCTCCTAGGAAACACTATCAATATTAAAGCCTTGATATATTATTATCATACCGTAACTCAGCTTACTCAGCTCAGCTTCAAAAGTATTGAAAAGACTGTGTCGCTTACAACATGTTTTCATGGAATGCTCCTTAACACTATTTTACTGCTCTTTTAAAGTAAAGAGGTTCAGTTCACCACTCGGCATTATTTGTTCAATAGGACTAGTATTCGGTGAAAGGCAGTGTATCCTTTATTTCCGACATTAATAGTTTAATTTGCTTAGTCTAGGTTCTTCATTAGCTAGCTACATTCACTAGCTGATGGAAAAATCTCTAAATTCCGAGTTACAGGCCTAGTCCTAGTTCGGAAGACAGTTGGTCAAACCTGATGACTAGTTACAAACCTAATCCATGTAAATCTATGTCACTTTGAGTTGCATTATTGTATACCCAAATATGTATTAGGTTTACAATCAATAAAGATTTTATTTTTTCATTCAAAATAAAGCTTCACACTGAAAACACCCTTCTACTTTAATATATGAGGATATACCTATAGTAAACAGGAAGTCGAGAGAAAACAGAAATGAAAATAAAACCAAATAATTAACTTTTATGTTTATTAATCTTAAACCTAATCTTCCTTTGCGGCTTTCTTTTTCTTTAACCGTTTGCTCTTCTCCACATTAGTCTGCAAGTAATGTGCTTCCTTCTTAGCCTGCGAGATCTCGGCCCTCAGTCTCTGCTTCATCGCTGCCTTCTCATATGCCAGTCTCTCACTCAAGTGGATCCACTTGAATCTTGGAATATATTTGATGTTCCATATCATGTCATAGTATCTGGACTTTTTCCTAGTGCCGATTTTAGTGTTATTAAGTTTAAGGGCTACTTCTTTTGCTACTTTCTTCTTCTGGAACTCTACCCAGCCTTCAGTAAATTGATTTGGGACGCGTTTGCGTTTTTCTCCCGGTTCTGTAACAAATTGTTTATTATTAATATGATGTGATGTAACAACAGTTCTAGGCAGGTTTTATATTATCAAATTGCATCATTGGGTACATATTACGGCTAATTTACAATTAGTACAAAGAGTAAAAGTTTCATAGCAATAATATAAGCAATACATTATTTTATTATAACCTTAAAACACTTACTTGCACTTGACTGCAGATAAATCCTTCCAACTTCACCAAACTGGCTGAAAGTTTCTCGTATCTTAGCTACATTCATGTAAGGAGGGATAGTCGATAGGAATATAATTCCACGTTTCCTTGTTTTCTTCTTGTTGATCAACTTTCCCGACTTGATAGAGTTGTCGGCGCTGTCTTGGGTAGTCGATTCCGCATCAGAACCGTTTTCTGGAACACGGTCCATTGTTACGTCTGGCATAATCAAATACCAGAAACTTGATTACCAGTTCACAATTAACATGAGGGCTACAAATTTAGTATTATAAACGTGTATTGCATAAATACACACGATTCACCTGAGCGACGAGCGACTCGCACCGCACGTGAATCTGACAGTGACAGTGACACTGACACTTGACAGCGTCATGACACTTGACGTTTATCGACAGAACTGTTCGAGATAATTTAAAAGTAGCGGAAATTAATTTTTTTTTTTTTTTAGTTTTTTTTATAACTATAATAATATTTTTATTCAGACATAATTAAACATACAACATTATATAAAACTAAAATATACAAATTACAAAACTAAAACTTACCTAAAATAACCCACACTGCATCGTACCTGGCCCAAAGGTTCCCATAATGCCTGCAGCGTTCCCCCGCTGCACTGCTATGGAAACCTGTTGAACCAGGTACGACCCACAGCGAGGATCGTGACCCCTGTCCCGAAGCCGCCGACCAAGCTCCTTAAATAGGCGGCGAGCCTCTGAGCCCCAAGGTCCCGCTGTTTCTATAGCCACCGGCACAAACTCATACCCCGATTCCAGGGCGGAGTACTTATTATGCTTGGCTTTAGCGGCGGTTTCAGCCGCCAAACCCGCACATCTTATGGTCCGCCTCAAGTGGGACGCAGCGAATGTGCTAACACAAGTTGCGTCCCACAAGAGGCAGCGTCCTCTCCGCCACGGGATCAGGGTTAACCCATCCGGTCGTTTCCCATCAGTACGACTTAAGCCAGGGGGCTCCAAGACGCACGGCACGCAAAAAAAAAAAAAAAAAAAAAAAAAAAAAAAAAAAAAAAAAAAAAAAAAAAAAAAAAAAAAAAGCGGAAATTAATATACTTCAAGATTGTTTTTAAATTGAATAAAAATGCTGCAGAATGTACAGTGGGGTTAAAAATTTCATGGACAGTTTATGAATGAATAAATTCAGTTCATATATTGTCCATGTAATTCTGAACGCCACTGTACAAAATTTCCATACTACAGACACCGCTTCATCACATCCGTAATATTAACATTTATTGAATAAATGTTTCTACTCTATTAATGAATTCTTAAATGAAAACTAATTGTAATAAGTATTTAATAATTTAATTTCCTTTATGACATGACGACTTGTTGAATTGTAATTTATTTAATTTTAATAATAACTATTGAGTATTATTTTGAATAATCGCTTGCATGACATTTTAATATAAGTACTTTTAATATTTGCATGCTCTATTGTGAGTAGAGTACACTGTGCACTTTAAAATGATAACAGCTATTATATACCTACACCTACTGTATTCTTGTAAATAAACGATTTGATTTGAAAGAAAGAGACCTAATCCTAGACCTAACCTTTTAGTCTTGTGACTCAAGTCACTCAAACTCAATTTTTCAGGTGCGTCTAGCGGGCTACCTCCTACCTGCCACCCCACCTCCTGGGTCGCGTTTTATAAAGTTACAATTTACAATTTCGCTGTTTGCCTCTCTAACGCAGGCTGTTGATTGTCAAGGCAGTATGGCTTAGTGCTTTCGCCTGTCCACAAGGACTTAAAGTATTAAAAAAACTGTTGATTGTCAATGTCATTAATCATTATCGTCTACGTCTTGTCTTGTCATTAGTTGTTAATGACAATTTTGCTGATTTACTTTGTTGCGTTAACTCGTGTATTTATCTAATATAAAAATTATTTCATTTATTTCTTCTACAATATAATATTCTGATATTGATTTAAAACAACACAATGGGTTGCGATGGCGGTACCATTCCACGACGAGATGAACTCGTCCGTATGAAAAAGAAGCCAGAACAAGTATGTATTTGTGTCCTATATCGTTTTATTTTCCTTAAATGTTCAAAATAATGTAATTTCTTTGATTTAGTACGCGGTAAAAATATGCCACTGTTTGACAATTTCATCGTGTGTTTATTTACTTATGACGCAATTTTAATTGTAATCTTATGTCTAGGTAAGCTCTATTTATATATAATTACTGTCAATTTTCCACCATTAATAAACACACGCGTCAGTATTGGTTGCTGACACTTTTACCTGGAACTGGTTTCTACATATAGTAGCTCGCGGTGAGACCAGTGCCTTATACCGGAAGTTTGTTTGTAGAAAGACAAAGATGCGGAAAGGTCGTTCAAGTGGCGCAACTGCGCGCTGTCGCAGCAGCCCCTGCAGGAGCCGGTGGTGGCGTGCGGGCTCGGCCGCCTCTACAGCAAGAGCTCCGTGCTGGAAGCACTGCTCGACAAGGAGACCAAGCCGGAGTCCATCAGCCACATTAAGAATATGAAGGTGAAGTATCTTTATTTTCTGTTATTTAACTAAGTTTAGATTGTATTCAGCATTTTATTATATTTGAATTTTAACTAATTGAAATTAAGTATTGAAAGTTATTTATTACTTTAATTTTTTAAGTTATTGTATCGTAATTGTTAGGTATTGCATTATAAATTGTATTGTAATTGTAATTTAAATATCATGACTCAAATTCGCATGGCACATTTGGCACAACATAATATTGTACACCATAAACCTGGTAGACCACGGACAGTGACCTTAATGAACCTGTAACATCTTTTATGTTTTACCTGTGGGCTTGTGCATAAATCACGCGAGGTCCTATAGGGGGGAGGGGGTCTAAGAAAACATACAAAGGAGACCTCACGTGTATTTTTCTACGATGAACAAACTAAGAAATATTGTGAATTTCGGCTAGCGAACGTGAAAAGTTGAATGAGAAAAATACACGTGAGACTGTTTGGGGGGGGGGGGGTCTAGCCAAGAAACTCACCAAACATCACCATGGGGGAGGGGGGGGGTCAAAAAGTAGCCAAAAAAACCTCACATGATTTATGCATGAGCCCTGTGGTATGACAATAAATTATTTCATTTCATTTCATTAGAAAAAGTGTTTATTTGGTAACAAGAACACAAATATTTCTCAACATGAAAGGCATAAGGTCGGATCTAGCAATTTCTCTGACTTGTAAGTGGAACTCTATGCATTTGACACAAGGTTAACTTTAGATATATCTTATACTCATAGAACTGACCTTATGGTTTATGGTGTTCATGTCGAGATTTACACATAAAAAATCTGCTGCAGGCTTCAACAAGATGCTACAAAATGTAACAACAGGCATTGTCATTATCACACCTAACCAAAAAAAACTTTTTTTTTACAGTAAGTATTTATTTATGCTGTTGGGTCTTGATTTTCAGCATAGGCCTTCCCTAGAGACTACCAATTATTGATCCTGTGTGTTTCTCATCCATGTAACACCTGCCACTTTAACAATGGCATGTCTATGGGGTTGCCTTCCTTTATTTGTATATATTTCTTCTTTATTTATTAATTCTTCTTTTATTAATTATTTAAAGAAATAAAAGAATGAAGGTTTATAAAATTAAGATCAAGGACCTTTCATAGTTAATGGTGGAGTATTTTCTATATATTTTAGTTTTGGCTAATAGGGACACCACTTTTCATTATGTAAATCAATATCATTCTTGTAGCTATTTTTTACACATCACCATT